>JAODAL010003135.1:85000-179855 GCA_025379985.1 Phyllomedusa bahiana
CAAGATTTAAAACAATCGTTTTGCCTTTTATCCATCAAGGTTTTTGGGTTTTAGAGGCAGGAGCTATCCAAAAAAACAACATAAGCCCCCTCAAAGGGTTTCCCGGTCAATGGGGCCCAAAAAATTTTTTATTCTCCAATTTTTTAAAAACCCAGGAATAGGCTAATTTAAATTTTCCTTTCCCAATTTCGCCTTTGCCCACCCAGGGCACTTGGGGAGGGTTTTTTTATGGGTCCATTATTTGAAATGATACTCCTGCCACCAACCCTGGAAGGGGCAGGGGAAAAACTCCCCAAAACCTTACACAGATAGGAAGGAAATCTCCAGTTTTAGTAAAATCCGCGCGTCTTTGCCAGTAAGGTAAATTTAAACGGGGAGTGGGGCAGGGAAAAGGCCATGTCCCCCCTATCTTTTGATTCCCACTACTCCAGTGGTAAGGCTGCTCGGGATAAAGTTATAATCTAGTCTAGACCAAGTATCATGCAGATGGAATAGAACTGTTTCCCCGGCCCATCAGGGTTTTAACCAACCACCATGGGTCAAGTAAGGCTACAGTATCTTTAAAGTCAGCTAAGAGGAATGATCCCTGCATGGAGTGGTGGTTTTTGGGGGCACCATTCCTAAACTTTCAAGGTCAACCTTTACTGCATTAAAAAACCCCAAAAAAGTTTTCTTTACCCCACCCAAAAGTTCCCCAATTTTAAAAAGGTTTTAATCGCTCAAAAAAGGGCCCCTTCCCCTGAAAAATTTGGGCCATATTTACTTTTAGGGAAAAAAACATCTGTCGCAAATTTTAATTTTGATATTTTTCCCCTCTACCCCTGAATTTATGCTATTTTTGAGTAACAGCCCCTGGGAAAGGGGTTTTAAAAATTTTTCCAAGATTAAAACACGGCCCCTTGTTTTTTCCCCGCTGGAGAGCCAAAACCCTACCAACCCCCTTGCCTCTTTAAACCCGACCAAACTTTTCTTCTCAAGTAAATGCGTCTCTTGTAAAAGGCCGGGCCAAAATCTGCCCCTTTTGATGTTTTAAATGTCTCAGGACCATCCTGCGCTTGTTTGGTGATCGTAACCCTTTGACATTCCATGTCACTACTTTCATTATGAAAGCAAAAAGTATTAGATATTTCTGTTGCTCTGGTGGAACTTATCAATCAAACTTAAACAACAATTAATCAAACAGCACTAGGGCCTAAAAGCATTTTGAAGAAGAAGAACAGAAAATTTTTTCCCTTTTTCATTTTTCGTGGTTTTTAAGGGCCCACTTTACTTTTTTCCACTTTTAAGGGGTAGCAGAGAAAAAGGTGTGATCACAAATTAGTATAAAGTAGGATTTCGCCCAAAAAAATGGAAAAAAACTTTTGGGGAATGTCGGCAATTTAAGTAAAATCTCCTAACTCTCCCAAACCCCCAAAATCCTTATAGCCTTTTCACATATTTCCCCAAAAGGGGCCATTTAAATTAGTAAAACTAACACTTGCCAACATTTTTCCAAAAAGGGAAAAAAAAAGTTTTAAACAAAAATGAGAAAATATAAAAGCTTGTTTTCCCTGTTTTAGGAAAAAAGGTTTTGTCGGCATTTTTAAAGTAGTAAACCAAAAACAGAATTCCCAAAAATAAAATGGGGTGTATGGGTTTAGGAAACCCCTTTTTTGGGGCCCTTTGGGCCTAAAGCCCGCACCCTTTGGGCTCATATGCCGTGTAGGGCGCAGTGGTATGTTCTCCCTCCCTCTCGGATTCTGAAGGTTTTTTTCTGGGAGGTTTGGTTTTTAAATTTCCCAATTATCTTTCACGGAAGGTTATGAAAAAAAATAACTCCAGGGAAAGGGGTGCTGGGAATGGACCCCGACAATTTGTGTCTTAGCTTTTGGGACGAGGCCGGGAGACCAAAGGCTTTTTGAATTTTCTGGGCAAGGACAAATGCCCGTTTTTTGTTCAGTTTAAAGGGGTTTCAGAAAAACTTTGGACACTCTAAATTAGGTCTTTGGGAAAAAGATGGGTGGGGTTTGGGGAAAATTTGAAACCATAAATTGGTCTATGTTCTATCAAGAAATTTTTCATATTCCAAAATTTATTTACCCGGTTCTTTCCCGAAATTAAAATTTTTTCCCCCCCCTCCAATACCCCTTTTGCGATATTGATGTCAGGAAAAATTTTCCTTTTCCCCCTTTATTTATTTCCCTCTGAGTCTGGTTCCCAAAAATTTTTGCGGGGTTGCATAGGGTTTGGGGTAGTGTATGTGGTTGGGTTTTACGTGTCTCCAACCCAAGTTAAAGAAATTTAGTTGGGTTTTGGTAAGGGTTTTTCCAAAATCTTCAACTTTTTCCCGTAGAAAACTCGTAATTTGTTTGTGTTCTGGAAATAATGTTTAGTTTATACCATATTTAACTTGAATTTCTCCGAATTAGAGAAAACGGCCCTCCTGTTGGTTTATTAATGAAAATTTCCTTGTCTATATTTTCTCTTTCCCCTGCAGGAACCCGGGCGTGGGCCCGTTCCCGGGAAGGGAAAAATTCTGGGGTGGAAAACCCAAAGAGTTTTCTAGCTGCCACACTAGGGAGTGCAGCATATGAGGTATGGAGGAGAACATGAAGACTCCAAGGGGCCACCAGATTCCTTTCTAGATCAATATCGGAAAAAAAATGTTTTTTTTAAAGAAACAGGGCCAAAATGGGAAAAATATCTTTTCCCCTTTTGGGGGTCTTTTTTCAGCACATGGGCAAAAAGACACTGGGGTCAAATTACAAAAAAAAAAAAAAACAAAGGGGCAAAATGCAGAAACAGTTTTGTAAATTCTATGAAAGTTTAAGAGGAATTTCGTAAATTCTGCTAATTTTAAATTTATTTTTCAGCAATTGTGACCACCTCTATAAAATCAGAAGTTTTTTTGGATTTTGGGCGGGGAGCATTCAAGTGTGTGTTAAACAATGCCAAAAGGGGAAAAACATCAAATAATTTCTTTAAAAAAGCAAATTTTTTTGGGTGTCCAAACAAACTGAGAAGGCTTTTGAGGGCCCTTTCCAAAAAAATTAAAAATTTTAAGTCCTTTTTAAAACTTCCCAAAAGTAAGGGGTTTTAAAATAAATTTGGGGGAAAAACTTAAAACAGTTTTTTACAATGGGTTTTTCCCCGGAGGGTTTCCCCCGCCCAAATTTACCTTAAGGGCAGTTTAGCAATGCTCAAAGAAAAATTTCCAAAAAAAACCCAAAAAAGCTACAAATTTCCCTGCTCTACAGGCCTCAGTTACCATGTTAAATGATCAAGGTTATGGGCAGTACATTTTGAAAAATTGGGCTTGTTTTTAGATTGTTTAAGGGGGAAGGGCCTCTTTTTTTTCTTAAAGGAAACATTTATAGGCCAACCCGTTCATTAAAAAAAAAAACCAAAACTTTTGGAAAAAATGGGGCCACGGACAGGCAAGACCAAAAAGAGGAAAAAATTTTTGGCCCATAATTTACAATGGGGAAAACCAAGAAGCATATCAGCACTAACACTTCAAACCTTCTGTCGAGCATGGTTGTGGATGGGTTGATGATTTGGGCTTGTTTTGCAGCCGCAGGACCTTGCAATTTAGGAGTCAATTTTTTAAAATCCCGGGGTTTTTGAAGTGATGGATTTATTACACAAACTTTTCATTTCCCCCAGCTCCCATCGATACGCCTAAAAAAAGAAAATTTCACCCCCTCATCTTTAAATTTTAAAAGGCCCAAAAAACCCCAAAAAAGACTTTTTTTGACACTTTTTATTTCCTCCTCCCGGCCCCGGTCCACTGAACCCCTTTTGGTGAAGCCCCCGGGCCCCTTCCCCTTCAAAAGTATCATATGGGAGTCCCTAAGGGAATACCCTTTTCCCGGCCCCTTCCACACATCCCCCCAGTATTTCTCTTTAGCCCCTTTACCCAACGGGCAGGGAAAAGAACCTAGGTTCTTTTTTGCTCGCCCCCCCACCTGTTTTAGTAAAACCCCCTTCATTCCCCCAAATTGTCCCCGTCTATTTTTTTGCTGTCCCCTCTCACGTAACTAAAAACTGTTAAACCCCTTTGGGCCACTGGGAAACTTTACCCTTCCCTCCTTTAAAAACACCATCCCTTTAAACCCCCTTTAATTAAAAACCCACTCCCGGGGGCCCGCCCCTTTTTTTTCTAATTTCCAAAAACCAAATTTTCCCCTGGGCCCCTTAAACTCTTAAAAAACTAAAAAACCCTTTGGGCTACTTTTCGCCAAAAACCCCCACCCCTCTGCTAAAATCTCTTCTTAACCCTCTGCAATTGGGGTTTTTCCCCACTTTACACTCCCCCAGAAAAAGTGGTCTAGTAAAAATCTCAAACGACCTCCTCACTGCTAAAACTCAGGGGAAATACTCCCGGGTCTTTTCTGCAGTTTTCTTTTACAAGGGGGGATCACCAATTTCCTCTGCATGCTCACATCCCTTGGCCTCCAAAGGGCAAAAAAACCCCCTCTTTTGGTTTTTTATCCTACCTCTCGACCTCCCTTTTTGGGGTCCCCAATTTTTTCCCGTTCTACCCCTTTTTTTCCTCTTCCCCCCTTGCTGTGGGGTTCCCAGGGATCAGTTCTATTCCCCTCCTTTTTCCCCTTACACACCCCATTGGACAAATCTTGCAGAAATTTTGGGTTTCAAAATACCATCTCTAAAACTGGTTACACTCAATTATACGGCTCTTTTCCCTGATATCAAATTTTTGCCCTTCTACAAAAAACCAGTGATTGTCTGTCCTTTGTCTCTGACATCATGGGCCCCCCTCTTCTTAAATTTTAAACCTCACTAAAACGAACTTCTTGTAAACCCCTTGTCTTTTAAAAACCAAAACCCCCCCCTTTCTATTTCTGTTTTCCCTTTGATACTACCATAAAATCCCTGACAGAAACCCGCTTTTACTTTTGGGGGTTTAAACTAATTCCCATTATCCTTCCCTCCCCATATTTTAATCCCCTTTGGGCCCCCCCCTGGGCACATGCACCTCAAGAGCATTCCGATTTTGTTCCCCTTTTTTTACTGTGAAAACAACTCAACTCCATTGCTGCTTCCCTTTTTCCCCTTTTATCTTGACTACTGTAACTCCCCGGGAATCGGGGCTCACTCTCTGCAAACTCTCCCCTCCCTTCAATCTTCCCGAAAGCAGGAAAGAGGTTTTATCTTTCTTTTTCCCGCTGCTTTAATGGGTGGGCCCCCCCCCCTGGTCAGTCCCCTGCAATGGTTGTTTCCCGTACAGGGAAAATTCAAAATCCACCACAAAATTAAAAGTTAAAAATTAATATTTATTTTTTAAAAGTATGCTTAAAAAATGATATTATTTTGATTTCTGAAAATCACAAAAAGACAAATTTGCTTCCAAACAAAAAAACGGGATACTTTTTTTTTAGTATCTCTATAAAAAAGCACAGGGAAAAAAAAAGGGGGACATTTGGGGCACGTTTAAAAGGCGTCTGGCATAAAATTTGCCCCCACATATTTCAAGCCCTGTAAAATCCCGATTTCAACGCATCCCAAACACAAATTTTGTTTGAAAAAACGGATACCGGTCCCTACCCCAAACCCCTTTCCCAAAGGCAGGGGCCCCGGGCCCAAAAAAGGGAAGGGCCCCACCCAAACGGGGGGGCCCAACCCTGGTTTACAAAATAACACTAAAGGAACCCAAACAAAATCGCTGCAAAAAACCAAAAGGGGAAAAAAAACCCCAACCCCCTTTCCCCGTTGTAGTATGATTCTTTTTAGGGGGGAATATTTCCCCCAAGTTTTCAATAAGCAGCAAAATGAAAAAAGACCGTACTGTAAAATAAATGTAAAAAGTCGCCCAAATCCGGGAAATTTTTTAGACAAACAAAAAAGGCCCTGATTAAAACAAAAAGTGGGCTAAAGGGCCCCTTACCTGATCTCTATTAAAACTATCCACATGTGTGTGTTGGTCACACCCATTTGAGTCTCACTTCCGTTTGCCATGTCTAATGCAAACAGATCAACTCAGCTCCAAAACATGCACAGGTCTCAAAATGACCTATTTCCTGTGGGTCCATAAATTCAATACCCACATCAACAAACATCTGGATATTAGTTCCTATACCTCAATGTACCGGTCCAAAACAAGCGTAGCTCCGGCACACCAGCAAAAAACTGAAGTACAAATCCCTAAGATAAACGTATAACTGATAAATACGCGCTGTTTTGTATAAAATATACAGATATATATTTTCACCTTTATATAATAAAGGTATTATAGATTATAGATGATATGGCTATTGATTCCTAAAGGTTATTTATAAAGAGCACAATATACATTGAGTTGTGATAAGGTAAGGGGCATTAGCAAGCAATTTACAGAATTTACAGAAACTAATCACTCTCACCCATAAAGCTCTCCACAGTGCTGCACACCCCTACATCTCCTCCCTCATCTCTGTTTTCCATCCTACCCGGTCTCTCCACTCTGCTGATGATCTTAGACTACATGCCTCAGTCATCTGAACCTCCAATGCCTGTTTCCAAGATTTTTCATGTGCAGCACCAGTTCTTTGGAACACGCTGCCCCGTAGGATCAGGCATACTCATAACCCCCAAAGCTTTAAGAGTGCCCTGAGAATACGTCTTCTTAGGCAGGCCTACTAAGATCCCTAATTGCTAATGCCCCGCCCACTGATAGGCACTTATCTGTATATACTTGTATGGTCTGGGTGACAAGTTCATTCACTTTTTATGTAAACCACCCCTTATTTATGCAACATGGCTGGATCATTGTGTAAACTGAGCACTTCTCACCCTAGTAGATTGTAAGCTCTTGTGAGCAGGGCCCTCACACCTCGTGTCTGATCTGTAAGTAGCTTTTTACTGTGTAACGTTTGTTTTTTGTTTGTACTTATAACCCCTAAATTATAAAGTGCTGTGCAATATGTTTGGGCTATATAAATAAAGATTATTATTATTATTATAATTAACTCCCCCTGTATACCAAAGTATTGTAGAGTCAAACGTGAAGACATCCATCCAATAACTAAAGCTTGGCTGACAGTGGATCATGAAACAGGACAATGACACCCAATCACATCTGCAAATCGAAAATAGAATAGCTAAAAAAAAAGATGTTGCAGAAGTCCTAACCTTAATCCACGTGAAATACCATGGGGACTTTAAAGCGGCCTTTTGGCCATTCCTGATACGTCTACAATATTTTAGTAACTACTCTGAGTTGTGCTGTTCTTCTGTTATTCTTTATAGAAAGGTTTTACTGCACGTCTGAAATTGTCAGTGCTGGGGGGCGTGGCCTAGATATGGTGGTGTGAGGACGTGTGTGAGGGAGCTCCTCGTGCCTCTTTCCTCAATCCGGCTATCTTCTCCATTCCAAAGATGGAAAAATCGACCAGAAAACAAAGGTCCAAGTCGGCCCAACGCCCTGGTACCACTCAGGGGGACCTGCATCAATTTTTTGCCACGCAGCGGTCGCTTACCTTCAGGGAGGGTGAAGGCCGTGAAAGCCTCCAAGATGGCCGCCGCAGCATGCTGAACGCTCCAGCTCCAGCCTCAGACGCGGCAGCGGTGAGTGCCACCTACAGTCTGCATTCTCCCACAGATAATGCTGCGGGTCGAGGCCTGGATCTCCTCCATCTGGGGAATTCCCCGATGCCTCTTCTCTGCCGCGGAGCGCCGACTCACCACCACGAGGTGCGCTCAGTGCGGCCGGATCCCCAGCTCCCGCAGCATGCCCTCCCTGCATCGCGCGAGGCCCACAGGGGGACCCAACATTAGGAGTGACCCAGCACTCTGCATCAGCCCAGATAAGTGCCGAGGGGTTGGAACTGTGTCCTGGAATAGAGGGAATACCTAAGCCCTCTCTATACCAGGGTGACACCCTCTCTCCTGGTCAGGAGGGTGTTTTAACCCTTTCTGGGCAACTGGTAGGCTCTCTTGCTGGGGCACCACTGACTCCACAATATAAGTCCCTAGGCAGTGCCCTTCCTCCAGCTTTAAAGCATCAGACGCACCCGGAGGACACCAGGAGGATGCTATACTCTCCCTTGTTCCACTGGGGCGCTCTGCCACGGGCCCTACATCTCCTTCATTGGCTCAATGTATCCCTTCCACAGATCCAAGGGGCTCTCCTCTCCTTCTTAGTGCTGGTGGACTGTCCCCCGCCCCATCATGGTCGTCGGGCTCATCTTGGGGGAACTTCTCTAAATGACAACTAGAACTTGCCCTCTGCCAGTGCTCTTCAAGTATGTGTCAGACAGAGTCCTAAGCAGCAGCGCTTGTCGTCCTTTGAACAAATACCTCATTCGCAGTTACCCATCTCAGCAGGTTCACATTCAGCAGCCAATTTTGATGGCACCCCATCAGTTTTGGCGCTCTCTTCTCACCAACCCTTTCAGGCTTATGCTTCTCTCCCGTTGTCTGGAATAGAGGCATCACCAGAAGATAATAGACTAGCCACAGTGGCGGATATGCGCCTACTGATGCAATCTGTCCCTTCCAAAGCAGATATTACTTCCTTAGCAAAACAGGTCGTAGAGGAATGCAAGCAAGAATTCGCTGTCTTCCGCACTGAGCTAACCGCTTTGAGCTCCAAAGTGGAGGAACTTGACCAGGCTCAGGAGCAGACATCCAATACTCTGTCCTCACTGAAGGAAGAGGTTGCCCAGCACTCCGCTCAACTGTTTTCCTTGCAACAACACTTGGACGATGTGGAAAATAGGAGTCGCCGGAATAACCTCGTGTCCCGGGGCTTACCTGAATCTATACCGAATTCTGATCTGTTCAAGTTCCTCCGAAATATTCAACGATTGCTGGGTCGACCTGTACACCCCAATTTTGGTTTGATGGGCCCATCGGTTTTGAGGCCCAAAATTCGGATGCCCCCGTTTCGTGAGGATCTGCGGATCCATACTTCCTATGAAAGAGGACATTTTTTTGGCCCAGAAGAGAAGTCTTTGCCCTACGCAATTCCCCTATTGTATTTTACAAGATCTATCCCAGCCCCCTTGGCCAGAGATTTGTTGAAACGATCCTGGTACCTTAGGGTAGAAAATTCCCTTTTTTGGGGGGTCCCCTTCCCCCTTTATTCAAGGAAAAGAGACTCTCACTTTTCCCGCTCGTCAAAAGGGACGTCCTGCGGTCCTAAGGTGCTCAAAAATACGGATCTCCCCCTTGGGGATGGCCGACCTTCAACTCTCTCCCCCAACGTGACCCAGGGAAAGAGACTCCCCCTGTCACTCCCTTGTTTCTACGGATTTTTTCCCCCAAGGCAGCGTAAAGGCTCCTGTCCTTGGGGCCGGGGTCTTCTCACTTCAAACTCCAAGCCCGCCCTTTTATGTCTGTGGGCACCTGAGAGGAGTTTGGGGAGTCTCTATATGGGTTTCAATCCCCGGGGGTTTCTGTTCATATGGCACTTTTAGGTCACCCATGGTAGTAATTGTTTTTATTTTGGTTTTTTTAGGGGTAGTTTCTGTTTTTTCCCCAGCAACAAGGGTTGTTTTTTTTTTTTTATGGCTGCCGGTTAAGTAATTTTGTTTTTCAAGGGCCTTTTCTCCCGTACCTGTGCTAATCCCATTTTCCCCCCGTAGGGGGAATTCCTGCGTAGGTACTCCTGGTGAACAGGATTTCGTTGCACTTTGGTAGTGTTTTTTTTTTTTTAAGTGAGAAAAATCTAGGGCGTTGTAGTTGCTTGTGAAATTTCTTTTTTTTTTTGTTTGTTGTGGTTGTTGTTTCTTTTGTTCGTGGTTTTTTGTTTTTTGTTGGTCGGTTTTTTGTTTTTTTTGTGTGTGCCCCCCTCATTTTTTTTCCCTCCCCCCTTTTACCGTTTTCTTGGGCCCCGTTTGAGGTGCATTATGCCTACCTGCCAACCCCGGCCCCGTATTGCTTTAAAAAGCCCTTTTTGGAACGTCAAAATGCTCATTCAACGCCAAAGGTTTGAATACGCCCGAGAAAGCGTGCACAAGTATGCTCATTCCTGCCATAAGATGATATGTTTGTTTCCAGGAAACCCCCTTTTTAAGGTAGGTGTGCCCCCTTGATCAAAATGGCATTACACTTCATGGCATTTGAAATTCCACAGTCCAGATCAGGGGAGTAGCCATGCCCTTTCACTTCTGGGGCCAGCAAGTCTTTTCCCTGACCGTAGATCCGAAGTGGGAAATCTTTTTGGGTTCCTCTCCGGTAGAAGGAGTTTGTTTACCCATAAAAAATGCCTTCCCCCCAAATGTCCCCGGGAACCTTCTTTGCCCGCCTCATTGATGCAGCCACCCCTTTGGTTAAGGGGCTGTGGTGCTTGTGGGGTTTAATGTACTTTAGACCCTACATTGATAATTCCTCTGGGAAGTCGAACTTGTGGGTTTTCCCACCACAAAAGAGTGAAGAAAGCGATTCTCCAATTTAGCTCTGTGAGTATGGAGTACTTTTATTATCCGACAAGGTTTCTCTTTTTTCCCCTCCCCACGGGTCCCACAGCGTTTGGATACTATTGGTCCAATACTCTGTTTTACCCCGGTGTGATGCTTCATTTGGGGGCATTTTGGTCAGATAGCCGGGTTTATTGCTCCTCCCCTTCCCCAAGTGCACGGCCTGTGTGGAACTGGAAATGAATGGTCCTTTTGTAGAAATCACTCTGCTTGGCAGAGGTCCTTTTGAAAAATGTCTTCAATTTCAAAAGCATCAATGGGGGATGCCTCTTCCGGGAACCGTGGGAAGTTTAAAATGTTTTAGTTAGGGGGGGTTTAAAAAACTGGTGCCAGGTTAAATGGGGCAGGGCGGGGCTCTCACCCCAGCACTTTCCCGGTCCCCCAGCTGGAGGTAGTCATAAAAGGCCTTTTTTGAGGATGCGGAAACGCAGGATGCACGACTGGTGGTCAAAAAAATTTGAGGCTAGGGGGGGCAGTAGCACGTGTTGTCGGGGCAAATTTTTACGAATTTGGAAATAAGTGTGGGCCGTATGTGGCTAGGGTCTCCGTCTGATGTGCAATCCCACATTCCCTCCTTTTAAGACTCTGAATGTGGTTGTCCATGCACTAAAGACATTGCTAAGACCTTCCAGGCCTTTTTTTCCAAAATTTTATATTTTCCTCCTTTTTCTAACGCACAGTAGGAAGGCCTTTCCCCCCATCTCTTAGCAAAAATCCCCCATCAATTTCCCGGCGCGGAGGGAACCTTTTTCCTACAGGAAAATAGAGTTGGTGATTGGGGAAAAATCCTCCCGGGGGGTTTAAAAACCCGGGGGCCCCGGTTGGCCCTTTACTGCCTTTTTTTTTCAAGGTTTTTCCCGGCCCAAATTTGGGCCCTTTGCTCCCGGGCGGACGTTAAATTTACCATTTCCCCCAAAGAATTTTTTTTCTGTTCAGGGGGACTATGGCACAGGGCCCCCAAGAAATTTCCCCAAAATTCGGGGAGGATCCGCAGGCTTGTAGCAGTTACCGCCCCATATGGGCTTTTAAATGTCGATATTAAAATGTATTGCAAAATTAATAGCAAAATCGGTTAACCCCTGCTCGGTTCTCTCGTGCATCCTGACCAGGTCGGCTTTTTTCCGGGTTTTTAAAAGGGAGGCACGAGCCCAAACCCGATCAAAACGTTTGGAACATAAAAACTTGCTTTAAAAATTCGAAAGGCTTCCTTTGTTGATCCTGTCGTTGGATGCGGAAAAGGGGCTTTAAACAGGATACGTGGCCTTCTCTTCATCAAACTTGGGCCCCTTTTTGGGTTTTGGGGCCCTGTCCTTTTTCCCCAAAAAAATTGTTTGCCCTCTATTTGCCCCCCATCGGTGGGGTAAAAGGTTTAAGGATCCCTCTCGGGCCCAAATTCCCCTTTTTTAATTGAACGGGGGCAGGGTTGTCCCTTTTCCCCCTTCTATATGTATTGATCATGGAGAACCTATTGGCCCCCATTAGAGCAACCGAAATTAAGGGGATCCCCATTGGAGCGCAAGTAAAAAAATGCTCTGGTTTGCGGGCGACCTTTGGTATTTTTTAAAACCCGCTTTTTTTCCTCCCATTTTTTGATGGCGGGTCATATCGCAAATTTGGGAAAAATTGGTCCAATTTTTAAGATAAACCCCTCCAAATCGGAGGCGCTAAAATTGTTGGTCTTTTTCTGGGGAAAGCATGCTTTCCCCCAGCTGAATTTTTCCCTTTGTTTTCCCCGGGGGCGGGGATATTTTAAACCTTGGTGAACTTTATTTCTATGCCCTTTTCCCAAATTATTCGAGAAAAAATTTTTCTTTCCTTTCTTAATCAGAAAATTAAAAGATTTAGGAAACCTTTTGGTCAAAAAAAGCCCTTTCATTTTTTGGGTTTAGAAAAAAACCCACTTAAAATGTCTGCCCTTCCCGGGAAAATTTTTTATTTTTTATTTCAAACAATCCCCCCACCCCCCAAACCTCTTTTTTGGAAAAATCTCCAAAGGTGTTTCTCCATGTTTGTTGGTCCCCCGAAAAACCTAGAATTGAAAAGGGAAGTGTTGACTAGGTTAAACTTTGCGGGAAGGGCGGTCCCCCGGACTGTAGGCTATATCTTTTGGCCGCACCCTTTTCCCACTTTTTTTGGCATGGCCCTGATTCTTTTTGGGGGTTTGTGGGTCCCGGCTAGCGGGGATCTAGGGTTCTCGGTCGGTGGGCGTGCCCCCTTTGGGATTGGAACCCCTTTGTTCAATAATCAGTTGGGTTTTCCTTTAGTACAAGGCAACTTTGGTTTCCCCTCTATGCTTTTTTGGGCCATTTCCTTTTAAATTCTAATTGATCGGGGAGGGCCCATGTTTTCCCGGGGTAAATGATCACCCAAAAATTTCCCCCTTTTAGCGCTTTTCCTAAGGGGCAGGAAGGTCGCCCCCCTTGCGCTTTCACATATCGTGGCGGCAGGAGATTAAAATTTGCCTTTGAACCTTGGTGGGGATGAATCCCTGAAGGGGTTTTTTTTTCAATTTATCCAGCTCTCGTTTTTTTTTGAAAAAAATAAAATTTAAAAATTTGGGCCCTGCTAGGCCGGACGGGATTTTGGGGAGGTTATTTTAGCATCTTTAGCCGGGCCCCTTTGCTTTTCCTTTGGGAAAGGTGTATTTCCCCGCTCCTTCATCCCAGCGCCGTCTTATTTGTGTCCCTTTGGGAAAGACGAGTTGGGATTTCTTTTTCTGTTCTCCAATGGCATTTTTTCCCTTTCGTGACCCACAAGGCTATGTTTGCTTCAAAAGTATAAAGGGAAAACATGTTATAAATTTATTTTCCCAGGGGGTTTACGGGGGTGCCTGTGTTTTGCAAAAATTGGTCCCCGTTGGTATCGGGACCGGTGTTGGAGTTTGGGGAGGGGAAAGTGGGAAACCATGCCCCATCTTTTGGTGGGGCCCGCCCCCAGCTTAGGGGTTTTTGGTTTTGCATTTATAATAGTAAAATAAAGGGGAATTAACGGGAAATTTTCAGCCCCTGTTACCCCAGAGGCTCTGTGTTTTTACATTTTTTGGGACATCCCTAAAACAGGTTCAAGAAACCCCCTCCCCTTTTCCCTTGTTAAGGCTGCTAAGTCTATTTTTCCGCGAAAGTGGGAAATCCCCCACGCCCCCCTCTTTAGGGGAATGGTATGCAGAGATTGATTTATGCAAAGAATGGAGGAGCTGTTTTCCCTCATAAGTGATGAGCCAAAATTTCTAAAATGTCAAAGCACCCGGTTTTACTGGACCATTTTAAAACCTCCCCCAAATTTTTATTCTCCATCTCTAGTTGAGGGGCCCCCATTTTTCATGATTTGATTGGATGGGTCTTGCCCGGGGGGTTTTGGTTTCCGGGTTTAAAAAAACCCCGGGGGGGGGGGGGGAAACATGTGTGGCCTGCAGTTAAAAGTCTTGGGGCCCGGGTCGGGGCTTTGGGGAGTCCCCTTTTTTTCCCCCCCTTTCCCCCTTTTTTCCTTCCCCTTTCCCCCTTTGTTGCCTGTTTGGTTTTTCGTCTTATGTGTAGGTTTTGTTATCAGTCTATTTTAAATGTAGTCAAATTTTTTGTACTCCAGTTGTGGGGGTTTTGGGGTTTTGTACAAACCCTTGCGAAAGAAAGTTAGATAAAAATGAGGAAAATTAAAGCAACCCTTTTTTAGTTCATTTTTCCGATTTTTATTACATGTCTTGCTTTTGATATGTACATTTATGATACTTGCTTTTACTGGTGCGGATGTCGAACATCTGTTATTTTTTTTTTTGTACTATTTGTATATTTCATTTCTTGAATAAAATTAAGTTTTGAATCGAAAAAAAATTTAGTTAAAATTTAGTATGGGCAGTAAAGCCCCCCCTTTGAAAACTTAATGGTAACATGCAGCTGACAGATTCAGTAATATATTTCTAGAACAAGTTATTTTTATGGAGAACACAAGTATTTAATAAAACAGACATATCAAGGTATGTCACGGGTCCTTTTTAACAGAACTGTGCAAAAATGAATGCCAACAAACATCAATGAAGTAAAGCAACTTTTTAAAAAAAGGTGGCCATAATCCCGAATTTTTTGAGAGAAAAGGATAAAAGAAAGAAAACAGTTTTTGCAGCCAATGGAGGTTGTACAAGCTATTGGTTCATGGGAGGTACTTAGTTTTCACACTTGGATTTTCAATTTTGCCTTCTTTTGTAAAAAATAAATAATGACAGTGGAATCTGTTTTGCTGTTACTCATCTGAGGTTGTATTTACGTAATTCTAAGACCATCTAAAGACTAAATTTTTTTGTCCTAATATGCAAAAACCATGAAATTTAAAAGTGTGGGAATTTTTTTTTCTGATGTATTTGGTTGGGGAAGGAAAATTTCCTTAGTGGGTTACGGACGAAAAACCGGGGGAGAAAAAACACAGGGGACAAAATTATTCTTACCTTTGTGTTAAAGAAAAAGAATAAACTTAAAACTGTCAAAAATAACAAATTTAAATTTACTGAAAAGCAACTAATGAAAAACAGACATTGTGTTGGAATTTTGGTTTAACCAAAGAATTAGTACAAATGTAAAATAATGAAAAGTCCCTTTTCAAAAAAGATGGTTTCCCCTAAAAAATTTAAAATAGTTTGACCATAGGGACAAGTTAAACTAAAGTGTGTCCTGTAATTAGAATCACAAGTGTCTTAAAATTTGTAATCAGTCAGTCTGTGTATTTAAAGGGTTAGAAGTAATCACTGGGTGGTTTGGTATCATGGTATGTACTACATAGAACATCGGTCTCGAAAGATTAGAAGGAATATTATAGACAAATATGTTAAAGGCAAAGGCTATAAGACTATCTCCAAACAGCTTGATTTTCCTGTTTCTACAGGGAGAGATATTATTCGGAAATTTGTATGCGACTGTAGCCAACCACCCTGGACATGGCCACAAGAGGAAAACTGATGACAAATTAAAGAGACAGATAATACAAGTGTTAACCAATGAGCCCAGAACAACTTCAACAAAGATTAGAGGTGAACTTCAAGGTAAAGGCACATCAGTGTCAGATCGTACTACCCATTGCGGTTTTTGCCAAAGTGAACTTAATAGGAGATGACCGAGAAGGAAATCAATGTTGAAAGCAAATCATAAAAAAGCAAGATTGGAACTTGCCAAAATGCATATTGACAAGCCACAAAGCTTCTAGGAGAATAACCTTTGAACAGGTAAGTCAAAACTGGAGCATTCTGGGGAAGTCACATAGCTCATGTTCTGAAGCAAAAAAAGAAGCATAAAAGAAAAGAACTTGTATTACTGTGAGAAGGGAGGCTCGGTTATGTTTTGGGGCTGCTTTGCCGCATCTGGCACAGGGTGTCTTGAATCTGTGCAGGATACAATGAAATCTCAAGATTATCAAGACATTCTGGAGTGAAATGTGCTGGCCGGTGTCAGAAAGCTTCGTTTTAGTCACAGGTCAACAGGATAATGCCCCAAAACATGAAGCTAAAAACATACAAGAATGGCTAAAAGCAGAGCATTGGACTATTATGAAGTGGCCTTCTATGAGCCCTATTGATCATCTGTGTAAGAAGCTAAACATGCAGTCTGGATAAGGCACCTTCATACCTGAGACAGTTGGAGCAGTCTGCCAAATTACCTGTGTATAGGTGCAAAAGTCTTATTGAGACTTACAGCAATCATTTGTTTGCAGTGATTGCCTTAAAAGGTTGTGCAACAAATTATTAAGTTAAGGGCACCATAATTTTTTTCCTTTTTTTAAAAGGAAAGGGGGACAAACAATTTTGTCCACTTTTGGAAAATGCCCTTTTTTCTTTGCAAGGGTATTATTTGGGCAAAAAATTCCCCAAAAATAAAATATGTCTTATAATCACTAGTCTAAGTATTTTTCAGTTCCATTAATTAAGTGGAATATTTACATAAGTATTTATTAGTGCTATGAGTAGTTCTGTTAAATGATGTGCATTAGACTTAGTGGTTCTCTAGCATCTGATCTGAATATATGTGGAGTTAACAGTAGAAGCAAAAATTTTTTTTGGGGTGCCCGGTTATAAAACCCTCCTTTTCAAGTCCTTTTTGGATTTTTTGTCTGTTCTCTTTTGAAAGGAGCAGTTATGGGTTGCTTCCTTTAAAGGTTTTAATAGTTTTGGGATTGCAGATCTTTTGTGTAAAGCAGTGTTTATGTGCTGGGCACGTTATATGAATGTGTATGAGGGGGGGGCTTTTTTTCCCTTTAGAGTGGAAGGGTGGGGGCTTGCTTGTAGGAAACCGCTCTGTTTCCCGAAACCGTGAGGAGGAAAAATTAAGAATTATTTCCCCCCCCCGGAAAATTGTTCCCATTTTACTCGCCCCCGGGAAAAACCCGCGGAGTTTAAGTAGACAGCTTTCGGGGAAACAGAGCTTACGTGAGGGCTCTGCAAAATTTCCTTGCAATTTTATACTGCCCAAATTTCCGTACATCATTTCGGGGATTCCCCTAACAAGTCCTGGCGGCGTCATGGGGTGATATCTACATACAAGCCTTTTTTGTTTTCTGTAATGACATTGAAGTGCACTACAGCATTTTGTGTACATGACATGTACTTCAGCTGATCGGTTAGAGACGAAAATAACCTGTGCACAGTGATTTAATTGTTAAAAATTTGGGTAAAATAAATTTTCCCAAAATGTGTTTTAAAAACCCCCAGCAATATAGCAGGGTTTTCCACCCAAAATTTTCTGATCAAAGGGGCCCTATTGTTTATATTGCACCTCTCCTTGGGGGGAGCAGTAAATTTACAGGGGGTTTAAACCCGTGTCGGATGGGGGGTCTGGGGCCCAAAAGGGGGGGGTTTTATCTTTGGGGGGCCCAAACCCCATGTCATTTAAAAAAAATTAAACCGGCCCCTTTGTACCCTTTAAAGTTGCCCATAATAAGTGTGCCCAAAACCCGAACGTTTTTGGGGGAGTACATATTTAAGTGAAGGGCACAAAAACTGTCTATCTTTACCCCCAAAGTCAAAGTTAACAAATCATGGGGCCAAAGGCCCCAAAGTAGCTTTCCCTCCATATCCCCCCCCCAAACAAACATTACAATATCCCCCCCCACGTTTCCCCTTTTTTCCCAAACGCCTCACCCCCTTCTAAAAAAAAAAAAACCAAGGGAAGGAAAATTAAAAATGAAAAACCTATCCCCAGGGTCAGGCGTTTTCCCCACTTTTAGAATCGGGGGGAAAAATGTACGGGGCCACTATAATCACCCACCGATTAACCTTTCAACACCCCATATGGGGACCCCTTTGTGGGTCAGGAAAAACCAGCTCAGGTATAAACCCACAAAAACCCCCATATTTGGGACCACATAGAGGTGACACCCGCTAAGGGGATAACCTTTCCAAACACCGCCATTTTTGGACCCAAAAGTGGTTTTAGACACCAGCTCAAAGGGATAACCTAAAAACCAAAATAGAGACCAAAATAGAAGGGAGCCCCCAGTCAGGTTTTAACCCACAAAACCCCCAAAATTTTGGGGACTACATTGAGGTAAAAAACCCGCTCAGGGATAACCTTTTTAAAAAACCCCAAAATAGAGGGCCACCTAGAGGTTCCCGACACCCGCTCAGGTATTTTTCCAAAAAACCCCCATATTAAAGACCCCCATTTGAGGTCAGACAAAGCTTTTAGGATTTCCACAACACCACCATTTTAGAGACCCATAGGGGTCAGACACCAAACTAGGTAAAAACCCCAACATGCCATAAGGGATGAATTGTGGTTTAGAAAAACCCGTCAGGTATAAACCTATAAAACCCCCATTTGGGGACAACATTGTGGAATTCCCACCCCCAGCTAAAGGGCAAATCACATTACCCGTGAATACCCGGGGACTGATTCAAATAAAAGAAGTTAAAAAAACCCCTGAAATCAAAAGACTCAACCGGGGGGAAGTCCCTTTTCTGTTTAGTCGTTCTCTTTTTTTTAAAGGTCCCTTCTTTTTTCCCCCTTTTCCCTTTTGCATCCGTTCCCCCCACCACCATGTTTACTTTTCCTGGCCCCAAATCACCCTGAGAAATTAACCCACAAATAAATTAAAAATCCTCAATTTTCCGCACCTCTTTACCCCAAATTTCCCCACCTTGTAAAAAAACTTCCCAGGGGGGGATGAGGGGAGCGGGTACAAGCCATAAAATTAGAGGCCTAAATGTCATGATCTGCCCGACAGGGCCCCCCCGCCCTTTGGGGTTTGGTCGCCCGGCCCCGACTGGTTTTCGACGAAATCCAAAGGTTTTTAAAACCCCTAATACTTTTGTATTCTTTGTTACCAGTGGAAAATGAGTCCTTCCCTTTCCCCTTTTGTTTAAATTTATTCCTGAACAACGCCCCGGGGCCGGGGGAAACCTCCGACCCTTTTAGTTAAACTGTGTTCCTCTTTGATTACAGTTTTGTTTCCCTATCCGGTTTTGTGTTCTTTGCACCAATCACCTCTGTTCTGTGTTCACCGGTTCCCTATTTAAGGATTCCCTTACCTGTCCCCTGTGCCTGTTATATTGGTTCCTTCCTATACCTTTGCTTGCGGTTCTCTTGTTGGTTATTCTGGTTACCTGACTTTGCTTGGCTTCTGACTTTTCTTCTCCTCCTGATTTTGTACTGCATTGCCCGACAGTTACCGACTTGGCTCGTCTTACATTTTTCTCTTCAGTCTTCCGATTTGGTATTGCGCTTCCCGCTTGTTGACAACCTTGCTTTCCTGACGTTCCCTTATTGTGTTTTGTATTTGTTTGTCTGTGTCTTGTGTTTCCACGTATTCAGTATAGTGTTCAGTCTTCTGGTTGGAGCTGACCTTTTAAGGAGTCGGGTACCCCCAAAAGGCAGGGACAGTGGTTGGGACCAGCGTCAGGGCCTCACTCTTTCTGTGTCTTCTCGTGTGTCCCTGACCGGTCCCTTACACCTAGTATCATAAGGGGTTGAAGGATGGGGAGAGGACTAACCCCCTGGAGATAATGCTAAAACTATGAGCTGCTGCCTTCTCTCTATATGACAAGGTAGGTAGGCAAATGGGCAAGGCCCCGGTAACTAGATAGGCCCTATTTAGGTAGGTAGACCCTCGCTGGATAATTTGTAGGCCAGCCCCAGGTAGGTTGGTGGGTACCTAGCCACGGGTGGGTAGGTAAATAGCCCCCATGTAGATAAGCAGGCCCCAGTTAGGCAAGTTGATAGGCTACAGTTAGGTTGGTGGACCCCAGTTAGGTAGGCTGTAGGTAGGTGTTGGTGAGTCCCAGTTAGTTAGGCTGGAGGTAGGTGGTTTCCCCCAGTTAAGTAAGCTGTAGGTAGTTAGGGTTCCCTTTAAATAGTCGGCAAGCAGTTAGGGACCCCTTTAGGTAGTATACAGGCAGTTAGGCTTCCCTTGAAGTAGTATACAGACAGTTAGGGGTCTCCTTTAGGTAGTATACAGGCAGTTGGGGCCCCTTTAGGTAGTATACAAGTAGTTAGGGGCCACCTTTAGCTAGTGTGCAGGAAGTCAGGGCCCCCTTTAGCTAGTGTGCAGGTAGTCAGGGTCCCCTCTAGTTTGCAGGTAGTCAGGGCCCCCTTTAGTATTTACGTAGTCAGGGCCCCCTTTAGACAGTCAGGGCCCCCTTTAGTTAGTCAGGGCCCCCTTTAGTTAATCAGGGCCCCTTTAGATAATCAGGGTCCCCTTTAGATAGTCAGGGCCCCCTGTAGGTAGTCATGGCCCCTTTACTTAATCAGGGCCCCCTGTAGGTAGTTCATACATAGAAAACAAAAAATATTTTATCCAGGATCTGTGATTTCTAATTCACTGCACACCTTTACAAATCCCCTATTCTAAAATCTAACTTTTATTTTTAAACTTGATTAAAACTTTTTTGGGATATACTCACTGGTAGCTATTCCATTCGCTTAGGATGATCTTTCCCTGATTAACTAAAGGGGGCCCTGAATAACTAAAGTGGGCCCTGAATAACTAAGAGGGCCCTGATTAACTAAAGGGGGCCCTGATTAACTAAAGTAGGCCCTGACTACCTACAGGGGGCCCTGATTAACTAAAGGGAGCCCTGACTACCTACAGGGGGCCCCTATTCTAAAATCTAACTTTTATTTTTAAACTTGATTAATAATTTTTTGGGATATACTCACTGGTAGCTATTCCATTCGCTTAGGATGATCTTTCCCTGTGCTTGCTCAGCCCTCTTATTCAGTCAATCAGTCAGGGAAGCGTCCCGAAAGGGTCGGCCCGACTTTAAATGACTGTCCCTACTGTCCCTCTCTTATATCTTTAAGAGATAAGTCTCCATATATAATTGCCACTCTTTCTGATAAGGTTGTCTATACCATATGGAGAAATATACAATATATACAATAGGGTCCTGTAGTGACTCTTTATGTGTGTATGTCTTTATACAACATTACCCCATAACTAGTGAGTTAGACAAACATAGAGGATGAAAAGACATGGATATAACCTGAAAAAATCCACCTCTAAGATAGATAAATATAAAATAGACAATCATTTATATGACCCTAACGGTCTACCCCTAAGATAGATAAACAAAAAGGGTAGACAATCCTTTATACGACCTTAAACGTCTGCGCCAACGCGTTTCCCCCCTCCTATCACACCGAGGGGTTCCTCAGGGGGGTCCAGTATAGTTGTATCTCTTGTTGGATGGTATTCATAGTTGTAAGATGATATCCATATTTGCGATGGCTGCTCTGATATATGCAGGACTCTATTGTATATATTGTATATTTCTCCATATAGTATAGACATCCTTATCAGAAAGAGTGGCAATTATATATGGAGACTTATCTTGGTAAATAATTAAATTTAAAGATATAAGAGAGGGACAGTAGGGACAGTCATTTAAAGTTGGGCCGACCCTTTCGGGACGTTTCCCTGACTGATTGACTGAATAAGAGGGCTGAGCAAGCACAGGGAAAGATCATCCTAAGCGAATGGAATAGCTACCAGTGAGTATATCCCAAAAAATTATTAATCAAGTTTAAAAATAAAAGTTAGATTTTAGAATAGGGGCCCCCTGTAGGTAGTCAGGGCTCCCTTTAGTTAATCAGGGCCCCCTGTAGGTAGTCAGGGCCTACTTTAGTTAATCAGGGCCCCCTTTAGTTAATCAGGGCCCTCTTAGTTATTCAGGGCCCCCTTTAGTTATTCAGGGCCCCCTGTAGATAGTCAGGGCCCCCTTTAGTTAATCAGGGCCCCCTTTGGTAGTCAGGGTCCCCTTAGGTAGTCAGGGCCCCTTTTAGTTAATCAGGGCCCATTAGGTAGTCAGGGCCCCCTTTAGTTAAACAGGCCCCCTTAGGTAGTCAGGGCCCCTTTAGTTAATCAGGGCCCCTTTAGTTAATCAGGGACACCTTAGATAGTCAGAGCCCCCTTTAGTTAATCAGGGCCCCCTTAGATAGTTAAAAAAAAAAAAAACACAGCCACTCACCTCGCTCCCGCTCCTGGCCGCGTGCGTGCACTCCGAGCTCCCCGCCGGCATCTACGGGCGCCCTGCATAGGCGGCGCGGTGATGTGAAGTCATCGCCTACATCACCGCGCAGCCCCGGAAGCAGGGGATGCCGCGCAGCCCCGGGAGCGCAGGGCCCGGGCGTTCAGGGACCGGATGCGACGGCCGGGCCCCGGGGAGCAGCGGCACTGCTTCTGGGGCCCACATCAGCTCGGGGCCCACCGGGGAATTCACAGATTCCCCCGGCGGCCCAGTCCGAACCTGGGGTCATCCTCCATCTGAGACCTTTATGGCACTTCAACTGTAAATACCTAAAATGACTGAGAGGCCTTGGTTCCATTTTAGGTATTGTCAGAGATCAGAATTGGAGTCCTCTGCTCAATGCTCCAGAAAGAGGATTTAAGGCGCCTATTTTCCTTGTAGCTTTTGGGGGCTACACAACTATAACTAGAGAGAAGAATACACATATGTAGCCACCTCTTCAATGCATCACCTCCTCTTTGGAGTCTTGAACCTATCAGAAGTTTTTATGGTATAAGCCTCGACTATGTCAGAAATAAATACTCCTTTGAGGAAGAAATTCAGAGATAATACGAAATATTTTTACTGGAATGCTCATTTAGATTGCTCAATATCTCATATATAACCTGTGGGGGTTAGCATCACGAACGGGTAGGCAGCATGGGCTTCCACAGACAGAGACAGTGACACTGATGTAAAAGTTCAAGTCCAGGCGCTGCCTGGGTTTATTTGGCAGGTGAAAACAAAACTCAAGGCCTTAAGGGCATGTCCCCACAGCACGGGTTTTCAGCTGGTTTTTCAGCCGGTTTGCGTTTTTTCATAGCGCCTGAAAAACCGACCAAAAATGAGCACAATGGTGCTCAATGGAAAACCCGTGCAGCAGTCCCCACTGCACGGGTTTTCCGTCCGGCGGTTTTTCCACCCGCAGTCCGACCGCAAAACATTGTGTTAGCACAATCTTCCGTCCGGTTTCCAGACGGAATCTGTGCAAGCCAATGTGAAGGGGGAGGGCTTGAAGGGGGACGGCCGCAAAACAGGATAAATACCGGCTGGCAAACGCGCCCTAAGGTTCAGGCCAAAACACAAACAAAATACCTGCTCGGCTGAGCACTACCTAAACAGAGGATTCCTTTCTGACTTGCACAGGTAGAAGATCCCAGTGTGGTTTCCCTCTTTAGCAGCAGAGGTCCCCATAAAAGACAAACAAAAGACTGCAGGCCCAGGCTTTATAGGCCTCACCTGGTGCGTGGGAGTGGCCACCCACCCTGCTCTTTAACCACTCCAAGAAAAGCCGACCAGGACAAAGCGGACTGGAACCGCTATACTAACAATGTGTCAGTAAATAGTGTTACTGAACCTAAGCTGTCGGCCTTTCTTCACCGAGCCCAGGCCTCTCAGTGACACGCGTTGGTCCATACACTTCCTAAAGCCACATAAGAAAGTATCCTAGGGGAAAAATACCTCCCTCGGCAACACCGCCGGTCACCTTCTCACAAACCCTATAGTGACCATAACCATGCCAGCCATACAGTGCTTACCATAAGGCTAGATCCACACAGCAAACTGAAAAAGCCATCCAAAATCCAATGGCATTTTCACTTTGCTGGACCGCACCGCACCTCCGTTTTTTTTGTGCGTTTTTTTCTCAAAAAACATTGCTCGGATTTCAGATTCCCGACAGCCCAGTTCATTGTTGCTGTGGGAATCCAACATTGTTCCCGTGGAATATACAACATGTGCTATACTCCGCCGGTTTGTTTTCGGATTGGGAAAACTTCAGTAAAAAATCCGTGCTGTATAGACTACAGCACAGATTTTCTATTGAGGGCTACATAGCACAGTCAGAGGGGTTTTCTCGCTACAAAAGTCATATCTGTAATGTAATGGGGACAGTAAAAATAAGCACTTTTGCAATTGGTTTGCATTACCTAAATCATTTAGTATAGCAGATATGAGCTAATCTGTGTGTCTATAGGTATTTCTTCAGCAAGTGGTTGGGCCACGCCCCATTTTCTGTGATTGGCTGCTGGATATTTCATTCAGCCTTGTTGGTACATGACCTCTGGATGGGACACCCCCTGTGCTGTGATTGGCTGCCTGTACTCTGTGCTTACTCCCCTCTGAGCTGTGTAAATTGAAAGTGAAACTAGTTACCTCAGCTTCTCTATGCTCCTCTTTCAGTCCTATGTAAAGGATCTGGGCAATTACCGAGTTTGTAACTACCAGATTCACTCTATCCCCTCATATAACACAGCCTTATACAGTCTGTTCCCATCACCCTTATAACACAGCCTTATACAGTCTGTTCCCATCACCCATATAACACAGCTATATTGTCATGGGGGCCGCGGGCACCGCTGCGCCCCGCGGTCCCCCCTCTGCCGGCAGGGCTCCTGGCGCGGGTGCCGCGGCTGCCCGCGCCCATCTCCCTGCTGCCCGGGCTCTCGGCGCGGGTGCCGCGGCTGCCCGCGCCCATCTCCCTGCTGCCCGGGCGCCGGCACTTACCAGCCACGCTCCGGTGAACGCTGCCCCTGTCTGTTCCGGCCGCCGCGCGCGTGCCCGTGTCCCTAGGCGCGCGCGCGACGGCTGGTCAGGATTTAAAGGGCCAGCGCCCCAGTAATTGGCTATTGCTGGGCGCTGGTCCTATTTAAGGTACACACCCCCAACACACCTTGCCAGTTCGTTGGTGTGCGTCTAGTTAGTTTGAGAGTATTGAGAGTCTGTTCTGATCGCCCGTGTACCAGTCCGTTTGCTACGTTCCTGACCTTGCCTGTTTGCTGCCCGCCCTGACCGTCTGCCTGTCTCTGACCACGAACCTCTGCCGCCTGCCCTGACCTTCTGCCTGTCCCCGACTACGCCTCCGGATTACGTCTCTGTACCACGCACTACCCCGGCCGCCATCGCTAGCAAGTCACGTCAGGGGTAACGACCTGGTAGCCTCACGCCGCAGCAAGTCCATCCCGCTTTGCGGCGGGCTCTGGTGAAAACCGGGGGCTACTTAGACTCCGTTCCTTGACGTGGCTCTTACCAACGCTAGCAGTGGTCCAGCGAATCCACCATACCCGTTACAGTACGAACTGGCCATGGATTCCGCCAGGGTACCTCTGCCTGAACTCCGGGATGTTGCGACGGCTGTCGCCCAGCAGAGTCAGCGTGTCGACCACCTCGTGGCCATGATGCAGAATCTTGCAGTCCGTTTACCGCCTTCAGCGACTGCTACCGTCTCGCCGGCACCTGTTGCCCCTGCAATTTCACCGGGACCTTCTCTGCATCTCCCGCCTCCCTCTCTCTATGATGGGAGACCCAGAAGAAGTGGCAGAGGCTTCCTCACTCAATGCTCCATCCACTTTGAGATGCTTTGGACATCAATTCCCCACTGAGCGGGCTAAAGTGGCCTTCATTATTAGCCTCCTAACTGGCGAAGCTCTGGCCTGGGCCACCCCGCTATGGGATCGAGGAGACCCGCTCACGGCTAATCTGCAAGGCTTCCTCCAGGGATTCCGCACTGTCTTCGAGGAACCTGGCCGTACCTCGTCCGCGGTCTGCTTCTGCAAAACCTTCGAAGTCTCTGCCAGGTCTGCCTGCTCCTTACCAGGACTTTGCCGACGTCTTCTCCGAAAGACAAGCCGAAACTCTGCCCCCGCACCGGCCCTTCGATTGCCCTATCGATCTGCAACCCGTTACTACGCTTCCCCGAGGCCGAGTTTACCCTCTTTCGGTCCCGGAGACAAAGGCGATGTCGGAGTATATTCAAGATATTCTCCGCAATGGATTTATACGCATGTCATGCTCACGTGCGGGATCTGGATTCTTCTTTTTCGAAAAGAAGGATGGAACCCTCCGGCCCTGTATCGATTATCGTGGTCTAAATAAGATAACCATAAAGAATCGATATCCACATTGCCTTTGATTTCAGAGCTATTTGACCGCCTACTTTGGCGCAAAAATTTTCTTCTAAATTGGACCTTCGTGGTGCTTATAATCTGATTCGTATTCGGGAAGGCGACGAATGGAAAACAGCCTTTAACACCCGTGATGGCCACTTCGAATATCTGGTCATGCCCTTTGGCCTTTGCAACGCTCCGGCCATTTTCCAGAACTTCGTCAACGAGATCTTCCGCGACCTCCTCTATGTCTGTGTCATCGTTTACTTGGATGACATCCTGATCTTCTCTCCAGACCCGAAGGTTCACCGCCATCACGTCCGCCTGGTGCTTAAACGTCTCCGAGACCATCAGTTGTATGCCAAATTAGAGAAATGCCTATTCGAGCGCACTTCGTTGCCCTTCCTGGGGTACATAGTCTCGGATCAAGGACTCCAGATGGACCCTTCTAAACTGTCTGCAGTTCTACAGTGGCCTCGACCAGTGGGTCTTCGGGCTATCCAACGTTTTCTAGGCTTTGCGAACTACTACAGACAGTTCATCTCACATTCCTCCACGCTCGTGGCCCGCTGTGGTCACTGACGAAGAAAAAACGCCAAACCCCAAATCCTGGTCTCCCGAAGCTCAAGAAGCCTTTGAGCATCTCAAGTCCGCATTTTGCTTCGGCCCCTGTGCTATCTCGCCCGGACCCAACTTCCGTTTGTTCTAGAGGTGGACGCCTTTCTGTAGGTGCCGGAGCTGTCCTCTTGCAAAAGTCTGCCTCCGGAAAACTGCGTACTTGCGGATTCTTCTCAAGAACCTTCACGCCAGCCGAGCGAAATTATTCTATCGGAGATCGTGAACTATTGGCCATTAAATTGGCCCTAGAAGAATGGCGGCATTTGTTGGAGGGGGCTCGCCACCCCTTCGAAATCTTCACAGATCACAAAAACCTCCTCTATCTTCAATCTGCCCAACGTCTAAATCCTCGTCAAGCCAGGTGGTCCCTCTTCTTCGCCCGCTTTGACTTCTTCCTTCACTTTCGGCCAGCTGAGAAGAACGTCAGGGCGGATGCCCTTTCTCGATCCTCTGACACTGTGGGCACAGAAGCACCTCTGCAGCATATAATTCCTCCAGAACGGCTCCTCACGGCAGCCCCCGTGGAGCTTAAACACCCACCTCCGGGAAAGACTTATGTCCGCCCGGCCATGCGGCCCCGTATTCTAAAGTGGGGACACTCTTCCCGTGCTGCTGGCCATCCTGGAGTGCATAAATCTCTGCGGTTTATCTCCCGCTATTACTGGTGGCCCACCCTGGCTCATGATGTTAGAGATTATGTCCTGGCCTGCAACCTCCTGTGCTCGCAACAAGGTCCTCGCCTCAGACCCTCGGGTCTACTACTACCTCTCCCTGTGCCTGAAAGTCCTTGGTCCCATATCGCCATGGACTTCATTACCGACCTCCCGGCCTCATCGGGTAATACAGTCATTTGGGTGGTGACCGATAGGTTCTCTAAAATGGCCCATTTTGTCCCTCTGCCCGGGTTACCCTCCGCCCATTTATTGGCCCAACACTTTTTCCAGCACGTGTTTCGTCTACATGGGCTCCCGTTACATATAGTTTCTGATAGAGGAGTCCAGTTTGTGTCTAAATTCTGGCGGGCTCTGTGTACTCAATTACGGGTCCAGCTGGACTTCTCGTCGGCCTATCACCCTCAAACCAACGGGCAGGTAGAGAGGGTCAACCAAGTGGTGGGGACCTACCTACGACATTTTGTTTCCGCCCGCCAGGATAACTGGTCGGACCTCCTCCCTGGGCGGTATTTTCATACAACTCCTTGGACTCTGAGTCCACAGGAGCTCTCCTTTTTTGTTGTCCTTGGGCTACATCCCGCCCGCCTATCCCTCTGCCTTCTTCGGGTGAAGGTCCTGCCGTGGATGCCCAAGTACGGGCCATCAAGTCTCGCTGGCAGGTCACACGTCAGGCCCTTCTACGGGCCTCCTCTCGTATCAAAGCCCAGGCTGACAGGTACCGGAGACCGGCGCCCATATTTAAGCCGGGTGACAGGGTTTGGCTATCTGCCAAGTACATTCGCTTCAAGGTGCCCAGCTACAAGCTGGGTCCCAAGTATTTGGGCCCTTTTGTGGTACTTCGGCAGTTAAATCCGGTGTCCTACAAGCTCCGCTTGCCTCCCACTCTGCGTATCCCGAACTCCTTCCATGTCTCGCTCCTCAAGCCTGTGGTGCTGAATCGCTTCTCCCGTAGATCTGTCTCGCCCTCTCCTGTGGCCGATTCTAATAACATCTTTGAGGTCAAGGAGGTCCTGGCGGAGAAGACAGTGAGGGGGAAGCGGTTCTTCCTTATCGACTGGAAGGGGTTCGGGCCTGAGGAGCGTTCATGGGAACCTGAGGCCAACCTGTCCCCTGACCTCCTTGCTAGGTTTCCTAAAAAGAGGGGGAGACCTAAGGGGGGGGTACTGTCATGGGGGCCGCGGGCACCGCTGCGCCCCGCGGTCCCCCCTCTGCCGGCAGGGCTCCTGGCGCGGGTGCCGCGGCTGCCCGCGCCCATCTCCCTGCTGCCCGGGCTCTCGGCGCGGGTGCCGCGGCTGCCCGCGCCATCTCCTGCTGCCCGGGCGCCGGCACTTACCAGCCACGCTCCGGTGAACGCTGCCCCTGTCTGTTCCGGCCGCCGTGCGCGTGCCCGTGTCCCTAGGCGCGCGCGCGACGGCTGGTCAGGATTTAAAGGGCCAGCGCCCCAGTAATTGGCTATTGCTGGGCGCTGGTCCTATTTAAGGTACACACCCCCAACACACCTTGCCAGTTCGTTGGTGTGCGTCTAGTTAGTTTGAGAGTATTGAGAGTCTGTTCTGATCGCCCGTGTACCAGTCCGTTTGCTACGTTCCTGACCTTGCCTGTTTGCTGCCCGCCTGACCGTCTGCCTGTCTCTGACCACGAACCTCTGCCGCCTGCCCTGACCTTCTGCCTGTCCCCGACTACGCCTCCGGATTACGTTTCTCTGTACCACGCACTACCCCGGCCGCCATCGCTAGCAAGTCACGTCAGGGGTAACGACCTGGTAGCTTCACGCCGCAGCAAGTCCATCCCGCTTTGCGGCGGGCTCTGGTGAAAACCGGGGGCTACTTAGACTCCGTTCCTTGACGTGGCTCTTACCAACGCTAGCAGTGGTCCAGCGAATCCACCATACCCGTTACATATATACAGTCTGTTCCCATCACCCATATCACACAGCCTTAAACAGTCTGTTCCCATCACCCATATAACACAGCCTTATACAGTCTGTTCCCATCACCCATATAACACAGCCTTATACAGTCTGTTCCCATCACCCATATAACACAGCCTTATACAGTCTGTTCCCATCACCCATATAACACAGCCTTATACAGTCTGTTCCCATCACCCATATAACACAGCCTTATACAGTCTGTTCCCATCACCCATACAACACACCCTTATACAGTCTGTTCCCATCACCCATATAACACATACTTACCAACTTTTGGAAGTGGCCTTCAGGTTTTGAATTGCAGCTTGCCGCCTTGATGTTTGGGTGGGCCAGACCCGCTGTTGACATAACACACCCTCTTTTGCACAAAGCCACACCTTTTCACATGTGTGTAACAGCTTTGGAGGAAAGCTGATAAAGGATGTGGTATCCTTCAGCTTTACTGGTTGTTGGATAACCTAACCAGCATCCAAGCTGAGTAACAGCACATTATTCAGCTTTCCTTCAGAGCCGAGCTACAATGTGATCCCTCTGCACCAGGTGATGTCAGGGCAGCATCTCTTGATGCTTTATCTTGGCACCACCAGTATTTAAAGAGCAACCACCACCCAGTAAACAAAAAAGTCCTCAGATGTATTTAGTTGTTTAGCTGCCATATAACCTTAGGCTAAAACAGACCAAACATTGTCAACTTGTGACTATATTTGGCCTCTTTTCAGCCATATATACTGCACTAGTGTATATATTGTGCGCCGCATTTTTGACAGGTTTTGCCCTGGATATTAATTTGTATGGGTGGAAACTTTGTCCAAAACCTCATTAAAACCTCATCAAAATCCTCCTTTGAAGAAGTGTGTTTCAGGCAAGGTTTTAATGCTGTTTTGCCAGTTGGCAGTCTGGAATTTTCTGTTTTTGGTGTCATGCCTGCTGGTCGGAATTCTGCTGCTTCTGGTGTCACAACTGCTGGTCCTGCATCCGCTGTTCCTGGTGTCATGCCTACTGGTCTGGAATCCGTTGCTCCTGGTGTCACACCTGCTGGTCCGGAATCTACTGTTCCTGGTGTCACGCCTGCTTGTCCACAATCCACTGTAATTGGTGTCATGCCTGCTGATCCAGAACACGCTGTTCCTGGTGTCACTCCTGCTTTTTCTGGGTGGAAGGGGCCGTAAGGAGGGGGCGCTGTCATGCTCTGCAAGCTATAATGCCTCTGTCTAGCCTGCAACATGCCCTTTGACCCTCGTGGCTGGAGTGCTGTAGCTACTCAGTGTTTTCCATGCTTTCCAGAGCGGCAATAGTTAATACTTGCTTCTCAGAACTCTCACAGCTGCCGCTCATCATCCTGTATGGTGGAACTACATAGCACAGTTATTTTCTGTAGTCAGGGCTTGAGTTTATGATGTGCAAGCTAAGGTCAAGTGCACTAGGTCTCATGCCCTCTGTGTTCCTGATACTGTGTTACTGATTCTGTGTTCCTGATCCTGTGTTCTTGATTCCATGTTCCTGATCCTGTGTTTCTAATTCCATGGTGATTCTGAATTCCTGCATTCCAATTAACCTACTTCTTTGTTTCCTGCCTGGATCTGTCTCTGCCTATCAGCTGGTTCAAGTCTACTGTGTCTCTGTTGATCCACTGTCCTGCTGCTGTGCTTCTGATGTTTCTGTGTCCTGCCTGCTGGTACAAGCCTGCTATTCTTCCATTGTTTCTGGTCCCCTTTTTGTCTGGATTTTGTTGCCAACCCCTGACCTTAACCATGGCCAGACAGGCAACTGTTATCCATGGTCCCAAGGATCCATCTCCTCTTAAGAGATGTTTCAAGGATTGTCTGCATTCCTATATGTTCTGCAATAAAGTCTATTGAAATGTACTCATAACAACACCTCAATAAGATGTTCATTAGCTCTCTGACAGAATGAGTCACCCTTCATCAGTTCTGTCCAGGGGCATAGCTAAAGACTCATGGTCACGGGTGCAAAACTTCAGCTTGGGGGTCCCCTACTCCCAGACAGTCTGTGGACCAATACTTTTCAACAACAGGTTCCCCACTTGGTGTGGCGGATGCCTGGGTTTTAGTGTGCTTCAGAAAATGATTTATATTAAAAGGAATTGTCCAATAGAATAAAATTAATTTCAAATGGGGCCAAAAAAAACAAGTTATACAGCGAAAGTGTCTGTTCCCTCCACCCACCAACCCCTCAAAAAAAATGTTGTTGGGTTAACAGGAAAAAATGCAATTCTGCCTTTTGTTTTATGGGTTTAGTTTTTTGCTGGAGTTTATGCTGAACTGTTTAATGGAAAGGTTATCTGTATTCTGTGGCTGTCAGTACAAGGCCCGCATTATCACCATTATATAGAGACTAATACCATCATAATATCACTGACCAAATTAGTATACCAAGACCAATAATACCAATAACAACAATGCAAAAAGACTAAATAATATCCCACATACCACTACCATGTAGTGACTAATAGAATCATAATGTTACTGACAAATAAATATACCAATAACAACAATATACAAAGACCAAATAATACCCCACATACCACTACCATATAATGACTAATACGACTATACTGTGACTGACCAAATCAATATACCAAGACAAATAATACCAATAACAACAATATACAAGGACCAAATAATATCACAACATCATCACACCACCATAAACAGTTTGAATAATACCATTGTATGGTTACTGAATATAAATAATTACACTAAGACCACTATTACCACCATAAAGTGACCATATAGGGGTAGATAGCAGTTGTACACAGGCATTGCACACATAAGTGATTACAAAGCAGTTACATTTAGTGAAGTCTTATCTGATGAGTCGTTCTCTTTGCGGTTTCTTGCTCCATCTGGTCCAGACTGGCATGATGTCTTCAACTGGCCATGAACCCTGCAGAATTAGACTCCAAACAGTGAAAGTGCCCCCATTAGATTATTAGGCCCCCCATTTGTGCCACCGGTAGGTAGGAACACACTCCATATAGTAGACAGCAGCCCCAAATTAGACAGGCGGATAGGAATTAGTCAGATAAGTAAGCAGACACTTCCTGTTGATTAGATAAAGTCCCCCTTCAGTATAGGGCCCCTTCTAGTAGATATGAAAGTAAATAGAGCCCCCTTTAGTAGGTAAGTAGAAAACCCCCTGTAGTAGGCAGATAGATAGGGCCCCTTCTGGCAAGTAGGCAGGTAGATATGGACCTTTCTGGTAGGTAGGCAAGTAGATAGGGCTAGTTACGGAAAGTAGGCAGGTATATAGGGCCAGTTACAGCAGGTAGGCAGGTATATAGGGCCAGTTACAGCAGGTAGGTATATAGGGCCAGTTACAGCAGATAGGCAGGTATATATGGCCAGTTACAGCAGGTAAGCAGGTATATATGGCCAGTTACAGCAGGTAGGCAGGCATATGGCCAGTTATGATAGGTAGACAGGTATATAAGGCTAGTTATGATAGTTAGGCAGGTATATAGGGTCAGTTATGATAGCTAGGCCGGAATATAGGGCCAGTAATGATAAGTAGGCAGGTATATAGGGCCAGATACAGCAGGTAGGCAGGTATAAAGGGCCAGTTATAGCAGGAAGGCAGGTATATAGAGCCAGTTATGATAGGTCGGCAGGTATATAGGGCCAGTTATAGTAGGAAGGGTGATATATAGGGCCAGCTATATCAGGTAGGGTGGTATATAGGGCCTGTTATAGCAGGCAGGGTGGTATATAGGGCCAGCTTTAGAAGGTAGGGTGGTATATAGGGCCAGTTATAGCAGGTATTCCGCCACCCCATTAAAAAAAAAAAAAAAAAATTAAAATAATACCTCGGCTCTCCTCCCTGCCGAATACCTGTCTTTGAATGCGAAGTGGGTGTGTCATGTCATCACGCCGCCTGCTCCGATACGCCAGTTCTGGCATCTGCTAGGCCCTCAGTACAGGCATATGCTTAGGGCCTAGTACAGGCAGCAGCACGATGACATCATTGTCATCGCGTCGCTGCCTTCATTGGGCTAAGCAGCGGGCATCAGCTTCTTTGCCTCAGCCACTACCTGCACCGAGCAGGCGGCGGCTGTGAATGTTGCATTGCGGGGTCTATGTGACCCAGCAAAACAGCATGTGGCAAGGGGGCCCTGTGGTCCCCCCTATCTCGGGGGCCCAGTTGTAACTGCTACCTTTGCAACCCCTGTAGCTATGCCACTGGTCCTGTTCCTATTTTGGTCTTCAGTTGTACTCAATGTATGGTATTTCAGCGTTTGGAGATACACCATACACCATAGTTTCCTCTTCTTCAGAGCAGTCGTATTGACCATCGGCCAAATGAAGCAGTGTCTTACAAACCATCTTCTTGTTAGAACTTCACATCTTGTTCTGCTAGAATAGGTAAGATACCTCCCTTCTACTTCTTATGCCCTTGGAGGACATAACCAGATAATTTCCATAGCAGTTGTCTACCTTGTGTCCTCCTCTAGAAAAGAGTGGCGGTTGTACTTTCATTACATCTTCAGTTGTCTTAATAATCTTAAGAATCTGGATACAAGTAAGCAGTATACAAAGTCAGGAGGACTCCTAGCCTTTCGACAGGGAAGAATAGTAGATGGAAGGCCTTAAAATTCACATTGAGAATGTAGATTAGGACAGCTATTTGCCTGGCACTCATCTCTAAGGAATGGGATCCTTCAGCTCTTAAATCTATTTTACCTTTTGGTATCTTCTCATCTAGACCAAATGAATTTTATTCCCTTGAATCAAATTGGTAGTGTGGCTCTTTGTTCCATGTTGCTCCTTGGTCAACCTTTTTAGGCTGAACCTTGGAATGTTGGAAGGGACGCTCCTCAGGTGGTCTGTTTTGACTAGGTTAGGCATAAAGACCCTCCCTAGATGTTTTCCTGTTTGCTACATCCCCATCGGTTGTGTTGCTGTGGGACGTAAGGGAAACGGTGGTTTCTAAATGAAAATCTCTTTTCCCTTCTTCCCAACAGCAGCACAAGGATCGCCCCCTAGTCTTCCTTATTTGCTTTATAAAAAACACATGGCATGCTAGTCTTCTGGCTATTAGTTAATTGTTGGACTTGTCTGTCCTGATTAAAAGTTCCATCTTTCTTACCAGTTGGCAGGGGCAGTAATACCCAATCAGTTGTGCTGCTATTGGGACTTAGGGAAAACAGATTTTCGTTTAGAAATCACTGCTTCTAAAGTATGAGAACGCATGTTTGTGTCCTGCTTGCTGCAGACTGTACAAAGGGCACTGGACACTGTACTGGAGGGCACATATTGTGCACCCCTGCACAATAGACAGGGCCACCGTAAAGGCAGTATAGGAGGTACTGCTGTATGGGGCCCTATGAAAAATGTGAAACAATGGGCCCACACTGTGTGAAAGAGGGCCTGGTGTAAAAGTCACAGCTCAACAGGATTACATTTGTTTTACACTTACTTCAGCAGTGTGTCCGGAGCCGGCCCTCCTCCTCTCCCTATGCGTGGGCGGGCACAGAAAGGGGAGGCTCCAGCTCCAGTCACAGGGCAGAAGTATGTGTAAGGCTATGTCTCCACTGCACAGAAAAACGCCAGTTTTTTCAGCGTTTTTTGTTTTCTAAAAACGATGAAAAAAACACCAAAAACAGCTCCCATACATTTCTGTAATAAAAACGTTCTACTGTCTCCACTGAACGTCTTTTTTCTGCTCTGGTTTTTTATTGCTCGTCTTTTGAAACATGTTGGAAAAAACGCCAGAGCAGGACAGAAAATTTACTATTGGAGTCTATGGAAAGCACTGGACGTTTTCTGGCGCGTTTTCGCTGCATTCGCTGCATTTTTTGCAGCGTCCTTTCAATGAAAACCCACTCAGGAGATTAAAGTCCCAACTATAGTGGGTGTTAACACAGGTTATACCTTATCAATTCTGCATACAAGTGTCCGCTGTGTCCTCGTTCGTACTGTTCGTAATAAAGTGATCATGCTTTTGTTGCTGATGTCTTTTGGGCCATTTACGATTTTTTCGCTAATAAAGTTATATCGCTTCTGAAGCTAAAAATACGTTTTGTTTTTTTTTACAGATTTTGGCGCTAAATTCCTTTTCCTGGCACATTTTGGTGCTAATAAAGTTATTTCGTTGCTGATGCTAAAAATACTTTTTTTTACGGCTTTTGGCCCTATTAAAAAGTTATCTGGCTTTTGTCGCTACAAATTCATTTTCTTTTTCAGATTTTGCCGCTAAAATACGCTTTTTTACGGATTTTAACGCTGTTAAAGTTCTCGCTTTTCTTGCTAAAAATAAGTTTTTTACGGACTTTGGGGCTAAAATCTTTTTGTATGGATTTTGGTGCTATTAAAGTTATCTGCTTTTGTCACTAAAAATATGTTTTTTACGGATTTTGGCACTATTAAAGATATCTCGCTTTTGTCGCTAAAATATGTTTTTTTACGGATTTTGATGCTAAAATATGTTAATAGGGTTTTGGCCCTATTAAAGTTATCTTGCTTTTGTCGGTAAAAATATTTTTTGTTACGGATTTTGGTGCTAAAATACTTTATTATGGATTTTGACGCTAATACACGTTTTTTATGGATTTTGACGCTAAAATACTTTTCTATGGATTTTGATGCTATTAAAGTTCTCACTTTTGTCGCTAAAAATATGTTTTTTCTAACGTTTTTTTGCCGCTAAAATACTTTCTTTTACGGATTTTGACACTAAAATACCGTATATGCTTGAGTATAAGCCGACTCGAATATAAGCCGAGGCACCTTCTTTTGCCACAAAAAAATGGGAAAGCTTATTGACTTGAGTATAAGCCTAGGGTGGAGAATGCAGTGGCTACTGGTAAATTTTAAAAATAAAAATAGATACCAATAAAATTACATTAAAGGCAAGTATAGGCAGTTTAATGTCCCCCATAGGCAGGTGAAGGCAGTTTAATGTCCCCGATAGGCAGTTTAATGTCCCCTATAGGCAGTTTAATGTCCCCATAGGCAGGTATAGGCAATTTAATGTCCTCTATAGGAAGGTATAGTCAGTTTAATGTCCCCATAGGCAAGTGTAGGCAGTTTATTGTCCCCCATAGGCAGGTATATGTCCCCAAAAGGCACGTAATAGCCAGGTATATGTACTCAAATGCAGTTTATAGGAAGGTATATGTCCCTTAAGGCAAGTTATGTCCCCATAGGCAAGTATAGGCAGAATTACGTCCCTATAGGTAGGTTATAGGCAGGTTTATGTCCCTATAGGTAGGTTACAGGCAGGTTTATGTCCCTATAGGTAGGTTATAGGTGGGTTATAGACAGGTTTTTGTCCCTATAGGTAGGTTATAGGCAGGTTTATGTCGCTATAGGCAGGTTATAGGTGGGTTATAGGCAGGTTTATGTCCCTATAGGTAGTTATAGGCAGATTTATATCCCCATAGGCAGTTCTAAGCAGGGTTGTTTAAAAAAAAGTATGCAACTTACCCTGCTCCCTCGCTGCTCCGCTTCGTCTTCTCGGCACAGGCAGGGTGATGTCATCAGGCCGCGCACGCAGCGTGATGACACACGCTACCTGTGCCAGAAACTCCGGACAGCCGCGAGCTTGCGGCCGCCCGGACTCCACTGCGGAGCAGGGAGCGCTCGCTCTCTGCTCCGCAGTGATTTATCTTCACCTATATGCGCTCCAGAGGACAGTGCCCGGGCCACAGCAGCGCCCGGACACTGTGGGCTGACTCGGCCTTCAGTTATATGTGCTCCCTGAGGAGTCGCGTATAAATGAAGTGTCTCTGCTGGTGCTCGGGCCATCACAGCACCCGGGCACCGACAGTGACTTGAGTATAAGCCGAGGTTCGATTTTTCAGCACATTTTTTGTGCTGAAAAACTCGGCTTATACTCGAGTTTTTTAATGGATTTTGGCGCTATTAAAGTTATCTTGCTTTTGTCGCTAAAAATACGCTTTTTACAGATTCTGGCGCTATTAAAGTTCTCGCTTTTGTTGCTAAAAATACATTTTTTACATTTTTGGCACTAATACATTTATAATAATAATCTTTATTTATATAGCGACAACATATTCCGCAGCATATTAGAGGGTATTCGTACAGACATTACAATTTAAAATAAGTACTTACAGATGAGACACGAAGTGTGAGGGCCCTGCTCGCAAGTGCTTACAATCTATCAGGGTGTATGGGTGAGACAAAGGGTGAGAAGTGCTGAGTTTACAACGGTCCAGCCGTTCCAACGGTCAAGTTTCATAAATATGAGGTGGTTTACATAAAAATTGGGTGAACCTGCCACCCGGACAGTGAATATATATATATATATATATATATATATATATATATATATATATATATACTGTGGGAATCAGCTCAAACGGAGGCAGTCCTTCGTTGTGCAATACTGCAGGATTTATTGCCATCGGTTATATAAACAAGGAAAATAAACAGCAGGGCTTGCTTCAGCCAAAACAAACATAAACCACAGTACTGGTTTGCAGTCACAATACCGTATGCCGGTCTCTGTAGTACATCCACGGTTATCCAGGCCCAGCTCTGGCTCTCTCACTCCTGCTCACTCCACTGAGCAGCGTTTTACAGGAATGGAACCACACCCCCTTCCACCTGAGCCTGCTGGCCTTATATAGGGCTGGTAAGCCCAGGACCAGAGTGTGGGAGCAGTCCATCCCACCCAACTCTACAGACTGCTCCAATAAAGCCCGACCCGGATTACGGAATTACTGCCATACTACACATACAAAACGTGTCAGTGGCCTATTGCCGCTGACACCAAAATAAATAGGCTTTATATCACCGATCTTAGACAGATCGGTGACACATAGCGTCCGTCCACTACCGCACCTTGTACCTTCCTACATACCCCCCCCCCCCCTCTGCCCATTGCCGGGGGACTGGGCACCTTCAGCCATCAAACTATGTACCCTCGATAGGGCATCTGCATTCCCCTGCAGCTTGCCCGGCCTGTGCTCCATCGAGAAATTAAAATCCTGCAGGGCCAGGAACCAACGGGTGACCCTGGCATTGTTGCCCTTTTTCTCTCTTAGCCATTTCAACGGGGCATGATCAGTCACCAGCCTAAATTTGCGACCCAGGAGGTAATACCGGAGAGAATCTAGTGCCCATTTAATGGCTAAGCATTTCCTCTCAATAATGGCGTAATTACGCTCGGCAGGGGACAGCTTCCGGCTCAGAAAACTCACGGGATGTTCCTCCCCATTGATAACCTGGGACATTACCGCACCTAGGCCGACCTCTGAGGCATCTGTTTGTACCACAAATTCCCACGAGAAATCTGGGGCCACTAAAACTGGCTGTCTACACAGGGCTATTTTCAAGTTTTGGAAGGCCTCTTCAGCCTCTGGGGACCATTTGATCATGGCGGACTTAGTCCCCTTTGTCAGGTCCGTCAAGGGTGTTGCCATCTCGGCAAACTTGGGGATAAACCGCCGGTAATACCCCACGATTCCCAGAAATGCTCTCACTTGTTTCTTGGTAAGTGGGCGGGGCCAGTTTTGGATTGCTTCTATCTTGTTTACTTGGGGCTTTATCTCCCCCCTTCCCACGACGTACCCCAAGTAACGGGCCTCTTCCATCCCGATGGCGCACTTACTAGGGTTTATGGTGAAACCACCTTTCCTTAACGCATTTAGGACAGCTTGGATCTTCTTAAGGTGACTCTCCCAATCCCGGCTGAAGATGACTATGTCGTCAAGGTAAGCTGACGCATATGCCTGGTGGGGACCTAAGATCCTGTCCATAGCCCTTTGGAAGGGTGCGGGGGGTCCCCTGTAACCCAAACGGCATTCTTACATAATGGAAGGACCCGTCTGGTGTGGAAAAGGCTGTTTTCTCTCGGGCCTCCTTGGCTAAGGGGATCTGCCAATACTCCTTGGACAGGTCTAGGGTGGTGATATACCGGGCTGGTCCTAGCCTCTCAATAAGCTCATCTACCCAGGGCATGGGGTATGCATCGACCTTCGATACTTCATTTAGCTTGCGGTAGTCGTTGCAAAAGCGCCACTCACTGTTAGGCTTAGGGACTAACACGATAGGGCTGGACCATCCGCTCTTAGACTCCTCTATCACTCCTAATTTTAGCATTCTCTGTACTTCCTTTGCCACAATTTTCCTACGGGCCTCGGGAATCCTATAAGGTTTTAAATTCACTCTCACCTGAGGCTCTGTGACGATCTCATGTGCTACAACATGGGTTAGCCCTGGTGCCTCTGTGAATAAGTCCCTATTTTGTTGCAGCAGTTGTCTGCACTGTTGGGTCTGAGAAGGAGACAGGGTCTCTGCAATCTTCACTGCCTCTATATTGGTCTCTGGTTGGGACACCAAGCAAGATGCCTCCGGGGGGGTCTCTATCTTTCCATGGCTTGAGCAAGTTAACATGGTATACTTGGTAGGGCTTCCTTCTCCCTGGCTGATGGACCCGATAGTTGACCTCCCCCACCTTCTCAACTATCTCGTAGGGACCTTGCCATTTCGCCAGGAACTTGCTCTCCACCGTTGGTACTAAGACTAGGTCCCTGTCCCCTGGCCTAAACTGTCTCACTCGGGCTGACCTGTTGTAGACCTTCGCTTGCGCCTCCTGCGCCTGTAAGAGGTGTTCCTTAACAATAGGGAGTACCTGAGTGATCCGCTCCTGTAGTTGTGCCACATGCTCAATGACGCTTTTATGGAGCGTAACCTCACTCTCCCAGGTCTCCTTGGCAATATCTAATAGTCCCCTGGGATGCCTGCCATAGAGTAACTCAAAAGGGGAGAAGCCTGTGGAAGCTTGGGGAACCTCTCGGATAGAGAACAGGAGATATGGCAACAGGTAGTCCCAATCTCGGCCATCTTTCTCTACTACCTTCTTCAACATGGCCTTTAAGGTCTTGTTGAAACGTTCCACCAAGCCATCTGTCTGGGGGTGGTACACAGAGGTGCGTAGTTGGGCCACCTTCAAAACCTTGCAAAGATCTTGCATAACTCTCGACATAAACGGGGTCCCTTGATCCGTCAGGATCTCTTTCGGCAAGCCCGTTCTGGAAAACATGTGCCATAGTTCCCTAGCAATTACCTTGGAGGAAGCATTTCTAAGGGGTACAGCTTCTGGGTACCTGGTGGCGTAGTCCAGGACGACCAGAATATACTGGTGTCCTCTAGCCGAAATTTACCACGGGCCCTACTAAATCCATTGCTAAATCTCTCAAAGGGTGTCCGATAATAGGCAATGGTATTAGTGGGCTGTGAAAACTGGCAACAGGGGAGGTGATCTGGCACTGGGGACAGGACTGGCAGTAGTCTTGGATTTCCCTGTAGCACCCTGGCCAGTAAAATTCTGTGTAGAATTCTTTCTATGGTCTTATCGGCCCCCAGGTGTCCCCCCAACACGTGACTGTGGGCCAGATCGATTACCATCCGCCTGTATGGTGTGGAACCAGAAGTTGTGCCACCACTTCCTCAAGGATTTTGGTCACCCGGTACAACAAATCCTGATTTACCGCAAAATGGGGAAATCTTTCCTCAGCCCCTGACTCTTGGGGTACCCCATCAAGTACTACCACGCTGTTGAAGGCCCCTTTTAGGCTCTCATCTCGCAGCTCGGCCCACCCAAACTTTCCCCTAGATACTCCTCGGTCTGGCAGTGTCTCATCAAGGGTTGACTCCCCCTCCCCATCCCCTACCATGATGGAGAACGGGAACTCAGGGACCACCTCATGGTCAGTGCTCTCAGGACTGTCTAGGTTTTTGGGGTGCTTTCGCTGTATGGCACCTTCCCACAGTCCCCAAAGAGAGGGCAGTCCCGGCCAATTATAACTTCGTGCACTAATCCCCGCACAATGCCTACATGGTGTGACACCTACCCCATCAGGAATTTTAAAGTTACTTGGGCCACGGGGTATGCTTTGGTATCCCCATGTATACAGGTGACCCCCAAAGTTTTCCCTGGAACCAAAACATGGGGAATACTGGCTGTCAGGAGAGTAACCAAGCTTCCCGAATCCAGGAGACCCCTTACAGGGGTGCCATTCACCCTGATGGAACAGAGTGGAAGTCCCTGGATAGTGTCCAACCCGGCTGTGCATGCCAGAAGCGCCAACAGAGACGTACGCCGCCCAACGAAACAGTCCATCGGTTCCGAGCCAAGGGGGCACCGGGCCACCACATGCCCCACAGCCTGGCATCTTCAGCAGATAATGTCCCGGACAGGGGGTCGGGATGTCGGCGCTGGCAGGGCCTTGGCCTTAGGACGGGCGTCTCTAGGGAGCTTAGTACCGCTTCTTTGACTTCCTGGGTCAGTCGGGGTCTGCCAGTAGGGAGAGGCATAGGGTCCTGGATCAGCCAGGGAATTCTCCATGGCCTGATATCTCTCTACCAAGCCGATTAAGTTATCCGCCATCTCGGGATTCCCTTGCGCCACCCAGCATTGCACTGGCTTGGGAAGAGAGTGCACAAAGCGGTCCATCATGACCCTCTCTACCATCTGGGCTGGGAAACAGACCACCGGCTGCAGCCATTTCTGGATGAGGTGCAGGAGATCAAACATTTGGGACCTCGGGGGCCGGTCCCTCCTGTATCCCCACTGATGCACCCTTTGTGCCCGGACTGTGACCGTCTAGCCCAGGCGCGCCAGAATTTCCGACTTGAGTCGAGGGTATTCCCTGGCATCCTGCAGAGATAAGTCATAGTAAGCCTTTTGAGGCTCGCCGGTGAGAAACGGGGCAAGGACCTCTGCCCACTGCGGAGCTGGTAGTCTCTCCCGTTCAGCCACCCGCTCGAAGACGGTAAGGAAGGCTTCCATGTCGTCCTCTGGGGTCATCTTCTGCAGGGCGTCTCGTACTCTCTTCCGCGCCTGCTGTCCGTCTTCCTGACGGGGTGTAGCTGGGGTCTCCTTCCCCCGGATAGCTTCCTCCATAATGGCCATCTGCCTGATTAGGAGCTGGTTGGTCACAGATTCAGCATGGGCCTGTTGCTGCTGGGCGCTCACCTGCACCAGGTGCTTCAGCAGCTCCTCCATTTCGCTTGTTTGGTTTTTAAACGTAGCAGCCGCCTTAATCCAGGACATGCAGCCTCTTATTCCAGGATGTTGCCCGCATCCGAGACACCAATTGTGGGAATAAGCTCTATCGTAGGCAGTCCTTCGTTGTGCAATTCTGCAGGATTTATTGGCATCGGTTTTATAAACAAGGAAAATAAACAGCAGGGCTTGCTTCAGCCAAAACAAACATAAACCACAGTCCTGGTTTGCAGTTACAATACCGTATGCCGGTCTCTGTAGTACATCCACGGTTATCCAGGCCCAGCTCTGGCTCTCTCACTACTGCTCACTCCACTGAGCAGCGTTTTCCAGGAATGGAACCACACCCCCTTCCACCTGCGCCTGCTGGCCTTATATAGGTCTGGTAAGCCTAGGACCGGAGTGTTGGAGCAGTCCATCCCACCCAACTCTACAGACTGCTCCAATAAAGCCCGCCCCGGATTAAAGGCATTACTGCCATCATCTACACATACAAAACGTGTCAGTGGCCTATTGCCGCTGACACCAAAATAAATACCATGTTTCCCCGATAGTAAGACGTAGCGGGGAGTTTAGGGACGTCGACTAATGTAAGACGTACCCCGAAAGTAAGACGTAGTAAACTACGTTGTCTGCGCTCGGGCGCTGCGATGGCCCGGGCGCCGACAGGGACGCTTCAGCTATATGCGGCTCCTCAGGGAGCGCATATGGCTGAATGCCGAGTACAGCGCACAGTGTCCGGGCGCTGCGCTGGCCCGGGCACTGTCCGCGATTCCTTCACCTACATGCGACTCCTCCGGAGCGCATATAGGTGAAGGGATACCACTGCGGGGCACAGAGCGAGCACTCCGTGCTCCGCAGTGGCCTCCGGGCGACCCCAGACTGGCGGCTGTCCGGAGCTCCCGACACAGGCAGCGTGTGTCATCACGCTGCCGTGCGCGGCACCCGATGATGTCACCCCGCCTGTGCCGAGAAGAAGATAGAGCAGAGCGGAGAGCGCGGGGATCCAGGTAAGTAATTGTTTGTTTTTTTATTTTGATATTATTGCCTACAGCCTGCCTATATCTGCCCTATACCTGCCTACAGCTGCCTATACCTGCCCTATACCTGCCTACAGCTGCCTATACCTGCCTACAGCTGCCTATACCTGCCTTATACCTGCCCTATACCTGCCTACAGCTGCCTATAGCGGCCCTATACCTGCATACAGCTGCCTATACCTGCCTACAGCTGCCTATACCGGCCTTATACCTGCCCTATACCTGCCTACAGCTGCCTATACCTGCCTTATACCTGCCCTATACATGCCTACAGCCTGCCTATACCTGCCTATACCTGCCTACAGCTGCCTATACCTGCCTTATACCTGTCCTATACCTGCCTACAGCTGCCTATACCTGCCTACAGCCGGCCCTATACCTGCCTACAGCTCCCGATACCAGCCTCCAGCTGCCAAAAACAGCACACTACCTGCCTACAGCCGGCCCTATACCCTGACTACAGCCTGCCCTATACCAGCGTATGGGGCCATATACCTGCCAATATAAGACATACCCCGAAAGTAAGACATAGTGGGACTTTTGGGGGTAAAAAGAATGTAAGACGCTGTCTTACTTTTGGGGAAACACGGTAGGCTTTATTTCACGGATCTTAGACAGATCGGTGACACATAGCGTCCGTTCACTACCGCACCTTGTGCCTTCCTACAATACATACACATATATATACATACACATATATATACATACATATATATATATATATATTGTTGGGGGTCGTTTACCAACATTGGGGGGTCACCCGTTTGCCCCGGTATTCCAAATCACGATCAGGGGAACATGTATCGGCCGATTAGAAACTGAGTCAGACACAAGAGTTCTGGATCAAATTTCATTCATGTTCCAAGCAGTTCTGACAAGACAAAGCCTTACACACATATTTGTATAACTGTAATCAAAACAAACGCAGGCGCAGTACAGGAGAGAGGAACGGATGTATGTCCATATTTAGGCAGCTGTTAAGTACACTTTATTGGTCCACGTTGTCTCTGGGGAAAAAGCCTCTGGGATTGCATCAGCCAAAACTCAGTCAATTCCAGTAAAACGAAACTTCAGGAAAGGGAGACAATAGCTGGAGGTCACATCTTTGAGGAAACAGATAACAAGTGGTCACATCCTGAGCCATCTTAGCTTCTTCATAATTGCTGCATCATTTTCCACAAAATGGATTCTGCTCAGCTGAAATGCCTTATAAGGAGAAAAGCTTGGGATTTCATAATTATACATATAACACAATATTGATTCAAACCTCTCTACCTTCACAATATATATATATACATACACAGATAAGTGCCTGTGAGTGCCCTAGTGTAGGGTGTGACAGATGTGTGCGATAGCCAGTGGGGGTTAGCAATTATGGATCTTGGTAGGCCAGACTGAGAAAATGTGTTCTCAAGGCCCTCTTAAAACTATGAGGGCTGCGAGTGTTTCTGATCGCCCGCGGTAGCCTGTTCCAGAGTACTGATGCCGCATGTGTGAAATCTTGGAGACGTGCATGGGAGGTTTGATTTATTGAGGAATGTAATCTGATATCATCGGCAGAGTGGAGAGAGTGGTGTAGACAGAGATGAGGGAGGAGTTTTTAGGAGGGTGCAGCACTGTGGAAAGCTTTTTGGGTGAGAGTGATTAGTTTATACTGTATTCTGTACTGGATGGGCAACCAGTGCAGTGACTGACACAGGGTAGAGGCATCAGTATAGTGGCTGTAAAGATGAGCCTGGCTGTTGCATTCAGGACAGATTGGAGAGGTGAGAGTTTACAGAGAGGTAGACCAATTAGCAAGGAGTTACTGTAGTCAAGACGAGAAAGAATAAGAGCAACAATGAGGTTTTGAGTTGTTTCCATAGTGAGAAAAATCAGCGTAGAGATGGTACTGGAAGCCAAATCTGCTGATGGTTTGTCCAATGGGGGCAGTGTAGAGTAAAAAGAGGAGAGGACCTAAAAACTGATGCCTGAGGAACCCCAAGAGGAAGTGGAGAGGAAGTAGAACCGGAAATTTAGACTCTGTAGGAGCAGTCAGAGAGGTAGGAAGAGAACCAAGAGAGAGCGGTGACCTGGATGCCAATGGAGCTGAGCATGCTGAGGAGAAGGTGGTGATCCACGGTGTCAAACACTGCAGAGAGATCCAGGAGGAGCAACAACGAGAAGTTGCCCTGTGATTTAGCAGTGAGGAGATCATTAGAGACTTTAGTTAGAGCAGTTTCTGTGAAGTGTAGCGTGCGGAAACCTGATTGTAAAGGATCAAGAAGAGAGTTAGCAGAGAGATAGCGGATTAGGCGAGAGTAGACCATGTGTTCCAGGAGTTTAGAGATAAAGGGCAGGTTAGAGACTGGTCGGTAATTAGCAGCGCAGGACGGGTCTTGAGAGGGCTTTTTTAGTAAAGGGGTTATGATGGCTTGTTTATAGGAGGATGGAAAGATCCCAGTGGAGAGAGAGAGGTTGCAGTTAGGTGAGAGATGACAGCTGGAGAAATAGACTGGACAAGGTGGGAGAGAATGGGGTCACTAGAGCAGGTGGTGGAGCGAGCAGACAAGAGAAGTCTGGACACTTCTTCCTCTGTCGTCGGGTCAAGAGCTGAGAGCAGACTAGAGAACGTGTGGGGTGGACAGAATGAATGTTACTTAGGTATTGGGATGCAATGTTTTGCCGGATACTGTAGATTTTGTCATTGAAGTGACTAGCCAGGTCTTCAGCACAGAGGTCAGTGACTGGGAACTGAGCTTTAAGTCAAAAGAGGCAGTGGACGGTGTCAAACAGGCGTTTTGGGTTGTTGTGTAATGTTGAGATGAGGGAAGTAAAATATTCTTGTGTGGCACAGTGAAGAGCGGTGTGGTAAGTCCTGAGCACAAATTTATAGTGGAGAAAGTCTACAGGTAGCTTTGACTTTCTCCACAGACGCTCAGCACACCTGGAACATTGCTGCAGATGGTGAGTCTGGAGCAGATATTTCTGAAAGTGTGATGGGCAGGTGTGTCCAGAGAAGGCTGAGGTTTAGTGATAGTGAAGGAGATAAGGTTGTATAATATGCCGGCACCAAAAGACGAGCAGAGAAAAGACGAACTATGTAGACAGCAGCTCGTCTTTCCTATTGCCGTCTATGGCGCCGTAGGAACGATCGTATCTTCAGCGCTTTTAAAAATGAAAAGCGCCGAAGATACGATAGTTTTCCTGTGCAGTGTAGACATAGCCTTAGTGACGTTGGAAATTGATGAGAGACTACAGAAGACCAGATCAAGAGAGTTCCCATCCTTGTGGGTGGGAAAGTCTGTAAATTGCAAGAGGCCAAGAGAAGATGTTAGTGAAAGAAACTGAGAGGCAGAAGGAGACATGGGGTCATCAATGGGGATGTTGAAACCACCCATGATGAGTGTGGGTATTTCGGTGGAGGAGAGTGAGAGAGGCAGGCAGCAAAATGATCCAGAAACTGTCAGGGTGAGCAGGGGGGTCTGTACACAACCGTGACTCTGAGAGAAAATGACCGAAAGTGCCTGAGTGTATGTACCTCAAAGGAAGGAAAAGTGAGGGAGGGTGCGGGAGGAATGACCTGGTAATTGCAGTGTGGATAAAGAAGTATGCTGACTTCTCCACCCTGCCTGTTCTGAGGTCTGGGGGTGTGGGTGAAGTGTAGACTGCCATACACGAGAGCAGCAAGGGAAACAGTGTCAGAGTGCTGGAGCCATGGTTCAGTGAGAGCTAGGAGATGGAAGGAGTTAGAGAGGAACAGGTCATAAACAGCAGTGAGTTTATTACAGACAGAGCGTGTGTTCCACAAAGCACACTTAAAAGGGGCTGGAAAAGACGTACAACGAATAGCAAGCAGGATAGCAGGGTTTCTATGGAAATAGGAGGTGGGATGAGCAGTAATGGAGGGTGGGCCGGGGTTAGGAGAGATGTCACCTGCAGCAAGAAGCAGGAGAATGAAAAGATACAGCAGATGGTTCAGTGATGTGTATGAGCGGCTGGGTTCAACCCTACAACCCTCAATTTATCTCTCTTTTGTTGGCAAAAATACGTTTTTTTTTACGGATTTTGGTGTTACAAGAGTGTTCCTTTATGTATTTTGCCGCAAAAATCCGTTTTTTTACAGATTTTAGCACCGATAAAGTTTTCTCACTTTTGTCGCCATCAACCCATTAAAAACAGACTTTTTAGCAGCAAAAGCAAGGTAACATTAGTAGTGCCAAAATCAGTAAAAACACGGATTTTAGTGCTAAAATCCGTCAAAAAACTTTTTTTTAGCAACAAAAGCTAGATAACTTTAATAGCGGCAAAATCCGTAAAAAAAACCGGATTTTAGCGCCAAGATCCATAAGAAACGTATAGCGAGATAACTCTATTAGCGCCAAAATCCATAAAAAAATATGTATTGTAGCATCAAAATTCGTAAAAAAACTGAATTTTAGCGACAAAAGCGAGATAACTTTATTAGTGCCAAAATCCATAAAAATCCGAATTTTAGCGCCAAAATCTGTAAAAAAACATATTTTTGGTGACCTAAGTGTGATAACTTTCTTAGCACCAAAATCTGTAAAACAACTACAAGATTACATATAAATGCAATAATGTGCTTGACATCCTCTTTTGTAGGGAGGAGTTACATCCAATGGCTTGATGTATGCATACATTATAAAGCAGACTTGAAGACAAGCAACAAAAGCTCCAAAAAACACAAATCGCTGCAAACAACGGACGTTTTTTCAACTGCTTTTGACAGGCAGTGGACAAAAAACTCAGTTTTATGAACATTTTTAGGATTTGGTTTTCAGGTTGTTTTTTGTCCACTGTAGTGTAGACATAGCCTAGAAGCAAATAACAGGCCTTAGGGCCTGTTCTCTATGTAATCCTGCAGCCCGATGCAACCTCCCTCCATCCCTGTGCAGCCTCCCCACCATCCCTGTGCAGCCTCCCCTCAGCCCTGTGCAGCCTCCCCTGTGCAGTCTCCTTCCATCCATGTGCAGCTTTTCCCCAAGCTCTGCACAGCCTCCCCCCAGCCCTGTGCAGCCTCCCTCCATCCCTGTGCAGCTTTCCCCCAGCCCTGTGCAGCCTCCCTCCATACCTGTGCAAGTTTCCCCCAGCCCTGTGCAGCCTCCCCACTTGCGGGGTTGATGGGGGGAGAGGGGAGACACCTCAGCTGTATGGCCCCTGAAATTTCTGATGACAGCCCTGACTATCGAGAGATGGGATAACCCAGTGATAAGGGGCACACATTTTTTGAAATTCCTGAGATTGCACTTCATGCAATAAATATGATCCACAATAGGATAACTGTCCATACTTTCCACTTCCCAGTGGACAGCCTCACATATATTTGATATTAAAGAGGTTCTCAAGGGCTGTTTCATTTAATAAATGTAAGATTATACTGCTTAAATAAAATAGAAACATCTATGATCGCTATACTCACACCCATTTCAGCACTGGCACTGCTGGCAATGTCTCACCGCTCTTCTATTTAGATCCAGCTGCTACGGTTGCTTGTGACCACTGCAGCCAATCAGTGTGAATAAAAGACCTGGGGGACACCACCAGTCTTGAAATAGGAGTGGAGCAATGAGAATATACTGCATCCGGCCTCTGGATCCACTTCTATATGAATTCTGAATATAGCAGAGTGAGCGTGCTCAGCTATATTCAGAACTCCCATAGAAGTGGATCGAGGGGACGTCCGCAAGTGTCGCCCTACTCATTCCCATGCAGGGTCTGCTGTGAGTAACTGTCCAGTATTTGGGTAAAACCCCTTTAATATACACTCCTCAACATCAAAATTGCAGCACCAAGATAGACAAGTCTTGGAATTATGGAAATCACAGGATCAATGTACTCCTTCTGTCTCAACTCTCTTTCCTTGTAAGCCTTCACGGACAGGGTCCCCTCTCCCTCTGTACCAGTTGTTAATCAGTTAGTGTTGCCAACGTACTTTGTTTGGAATTATGTATATAATCCCACCCCTTGAATATACGGCAACCTGAAATTAATGAAGGACTGATGAAGCGTGCAACGCCTGAAACGCGTCTGCTGTTATCATGGTGTGCTCGTTGGATGTAACTTCGTGTTTTATACCATTGGAATAAAGATGTGACTTTATGGAAACCTGCCAGTTCCTGGGTGCTGGCTGTAATCAAAGAATTTATGGATTGAGCGGCACCCTGAAATGAATGTCGCTTTAAAATAAATAATAATAATACTATGCAAATGATGAAAAAATGGAAATAAAATATTAAAAACATTGTGATTTATTCAGTATCAAGTGTGCACGATGCACTGAAATCCCGCACTTACACAACTTAGCATGCTATCAATGAGGATTTTAGTGGTCTTCTGGAATCTTATGTCGCACTAAATGTACTTGGACACACAAATCATCAAAATAGGCTGCTGGCAGCAATTGCTGATCAATGACATCTCAGATGTGCTCGATGGGAGACAAGTCTGGAGACACTGCAAGCCATGGTAGCACTGTTAGGCCAAGCAGGCTACTCGCAGTAGCAAAAAGCAATGGTGTTGTCCATTTGAAAAACAGCTCCTTGGATGCTCTAGAAAACATTGCTTTATTATTGCTCCCACGACAAAACACTGAGCTGTTAGTGTACCTAAAATGAAGACTGGAGAGGTCCAGCTGCAGTACGTTATGCCACCATACACCATATTCCCAAAGGTTCTCTTGTGGAGACCTCTTTATGGGGTTGCTCACGTGGTCTCCAGACCAATCCCCGGTTTTCCATGCATCCAAGAAAAAGCATGACTTATCACTGAAGAAGATAGATATCATTCCAGCCTCTATTGCCTTCTTGTTGTGATAGCTTTTGAGACCCTTTGGTAGCATGAAGGCAGTGATATCTGGCTCATTATCCAATGTCGTGCAAATTCCCTGTTCCTTCCTCCAATTGGCCCTCCAGCAACAAGATTGAGAGGTACTAAGCAGTTGACATGGCAGACAGAGGCCTGATAAAGGCTTCTATAGCTGCCATGCTGCTGCTCCTATTACTTCCTGAATATAGCAATAATAGTAGCACTATCTTGGTACACCCTTCTGCATTATCTATTTAATGCAGGATGGTGTAAAAGCAATTGCACCCCTTTAGACACAACCGGGCAATCAAGGTGGCAGCATCTAATTGAATGGGCAATGGGCTGTGCCCCATTACTTCCTCCAATCGGCCCACCACCGACAAGTTTAAGGGGTGCTAAGCAGTTGCCATGGCAGACAGAAGCATAATGAAGGCTTCCATAGCTGCCAAGTTGCTGCTCTTATTACTTCCTGCCTATGGCAGGAAGTAATAGTTGCACCATCTTGGTACAACCTTCTGCATTATCTATATAATGCAGAATGGTGTACAAGCAATCGCACCCCTTAATGGTCAAGTACCCTAGGTGAACTACAAGTATATGTGTAAAAATTTTAAAAAGTTTGAAAAATAAAAAATATTAAAAGTTTAAAACATCCCAAATAAAAAAAATAAAAAAAGTTTCACAAAATTAGTATCCATGCATTCATAAAAGTCCAATCTATTAAGCTATAACATAATGTATTCTATATGGTGAACTCCATAGAGGAAAAAAATTCCCAATACCAAAACTGTATTTTTTTGGTACCAATAAAAATTACACTTTGGCCTACAAAAAACGAGCCCTCACTCAGGTCCATAGGTGAAAAAGCAAAATACACTCACCGGCCACTTTATTAGGTACACCTGTCCAACTGCTCGTTAACACTTAGTTTCTAATCAGCCAATCACCTGGCGGCAACTCAGTGCGTTTAGGCATGTAGACATGGTCAAGACAATCTCCTGCAGTTCAAACCGAGCATCAGTATGGGGAAGAAAGGTGATTTGAGTGCCTTGTAACGTGGCATGGTTGTTGGTGCCAGAAGGGCTGGTCTGAGTATTTCAGAAACTGCTGATCTCCTGGGATTTTCACGCACAACCATCTCTAGGGTTACAGAGAATGGTCCGAAAAAGAAAAAACATCCAGTGAGCGGCAGTCCTGTGGGCGGAAATGCCTTGTTGATGCCAGAGGTCAAAGGAGAATGGGCAGACTGGTTCGAGCTGATAGAAAGGCAACAGTGACTCAAATAGCCACCCGTTACAACCAAGGTAGGCAGAAGAGCATCTCTGAACGCACAGTACGGCGAACTTTGAGGCAGATGGGCTACAGCAGCAGAAGACCACACCGGGTGCCACTCCTTTCAGCTAAGAACAGGAAACTGAGGCTCCAATTTGCCCAAGCTCATCGAAATTGGACAGTAGAAGATTGGAAAAACGTTGCCTGGTCTGATGAGTCTAGATTTCTGCTGCGACATTCGGATGGTAGGGTCAGAATTTGGCGTCAACAACATGAAAGCATGGATCCATCCTGCCTTGTATCAACGGTTCAGGCTGGTGGTGGTGGTGTCATGGTGTGGGGAATATTTTCTTGGCACTCTTTGGGCCCCTTGGTACCAATTGAGCATCGTTGCAACACCTTGTTGAATCTATGCCACGAAGAATTGAGGCAGTTCTGAAGGCAAAAGAGGGTCCAACCCATTACTAGCATGGTGTACCTAATAAAGTGGCCGGTGAGTGTAAGTTATTGGTCACAGTGCTGCAAAGTAAGGTTAAGAGATAGAGATGGTTTTTATTCTTTTGACCCCTTAAGCACTATACCTGAAAAGGCCTTAGTGACCAGTTAAACTTTTTAGCTTTTGCTTCCCTGCTTTTCAACAGTCATAACTTTTTTATTTTTTAAGTGACGCAGTTGTATGAGGACTTGTTTTATGCAGGAGAAGTTGTACTTTTGGGGGGCATAGTTTGAGTTTACATATAAATTACTGAATATTAAAAAAAAAAATGTTTTTTCCATTTTCTTCCTTCCAATAACGCCAAAACTATTGTACACTTTTTTTTTTTTTTTTACACTTACTAATACCGTATATTAGCATACTCCTCTATGCTAATACATTACATTCTGTGTCACTATGATACAGGCAGCTGTCAGGGCAACACACAGTGAGCACTAACATCAGGCTTACTATACAGATAGCCCTGGGGCTACTGTAAGGCTATGTTCACACGGCAATTATTGGGACATATCTCGCCCCATAACTGCCCCATACTGCTCTAAATACGGGGCGAGATAAGTCCCAATAATTACGGTAATCCACAGTTCTCAGAGAACTGCAAACAATTTCAAAATTACATATTTTTCACATTCCACCCCACTTAGATTTTTTTGAGTGGGTTTCCCAGTATTTTCTGTGGTAGAGAGTCAAAGGTAGTGGCACCATTAAAAAGAACATCTTGTCCCGCAAAAATAAAAAAAATAAAAAATATGAAAGGTCAGCTCACCCATGGCTTGCTTTGGCAGTCAGTCTCAAAAAAACTAGCACGATGAAAGAAAAATAGGCTGCGTTGGGAAGGGGTTTATATTGACATGGTCTGTGAAATGTGATGACCTATTTCACTTTTAACCCCTTAAAGAGAACGTGTCACATAGATTATGCCCCCCTTGCTGAGGGCAGAACAAACTAGTGTCAAACCTGCTGTTTCCAGCGCTGTGTCCCTTATTCTGTAAGATGCTGTAGTTTTCGTGTATTTAATGCTCAAATCTGCAGTTTTCAGCCAGAAGAGTCATTCGAAGAGTCCTTCAAAGAGTCAGTTTTTTTCAAACCCGGCCAATCGGAGGCTAGCCCCGCCCACCTCAACTGATAAACCTATTACTTTGAATAGGTAGAAACATGTGAATAACTGTCAGTGGGCGGGGCTAGCCTTTGGTGGGCGGGGCTAACACCTACTGATGAATAAGATTTGAGGGGTAAATGCTCTAAAACTGCTGCATCTTACAGAATAAGGGACACAGCGCTGGGAACAGCAGGTCTGACACTAGCTTGTGCTGCCCTCAGCAAGGGGGGCATAACCTATGTGACAGGTTCCCTTTAAGGACCCGGCGTTTTTTTTTGTTGACACGTTAATTTTTCCCTCCTCGCCTTCCCAGAACCATAACCTTTTTAGTTTTCCACCTACATAGACATATGAGGGCTTTTATTTTGCGGGACAAGATGTACTTTCTAATGGTGTTATTCACTGTACTATAGAATATACTGGGAAACCGCAAAAAAATTTCAAGTGGGACAAATTGTGAAAAAATCGTTTTTTCGCCATGTTTCCGGGTGTTTTGCTTTTACGGCGTTCAATCTTCGGTAAATATAATGTGTTATCTGTATTCTACGCATCTGGGAATACCAAACATGTAGGGTTTCCGTTATGTTTTGGTGCCGTAAAAGAATTCCAAACATTTTCTATTTTTGAAATTTGTGCTGTGGTGGCATTTTGTGTGACCAATAACTTTTTTTGTACAAACACCTGCGGACGTCAGTGAGGGTGCATTTCTTGCGGGCTGAAGTGTACTTTTTATCGCTAGTAGTTTGGAATGAATGCAACTTTTTTGATCACTTTTATTCCATTTTTTGAGTAACGTAAAATGACTAAAAAACGCAATTTTGGCGTTTGGAAGTTTTTTTCTCCTACGGTGTATCAGCGTACGGGATAAATGATGTTATATTTTTATAGATCGGACTTTTTCGGACGTGGCGATAACAAATATGTGTAACTTTTTTATTATTTTAATTATTTTATTTGTAAAATGGGGAAACGCCGGCGGAAGTGGGGCAAACCAAGACATGGGAGTGACAGGAGCCTTCACAAGGCTCCCCGCTGCCATGTCCGGGTGTCGGATCGCTGCAGCTATGCTGCAGACGCCGATCAACCTGAAGATCGGTGTGCAGCACCGATTTTCATTCATTCAGACACCGCGGCTATCTCTGCTGCGGCGATCAGCCGCTAACACCCGGCAGCTGTGCGGGGGGTCGCGGAGTGATCCCCCTGCAAAGCCCCTTAGCGGCCCTGGGACGTACTCCAGGGTCCAGGGTTGTTAAGGGGTTAATACAGAATGGATCACTACACCTCTCCATTCTTTGTAGGTGGTGTGGCAGAGCGACCATAGGCAGTAGCAGGGTTCTGCCATTAGCATGGCTAATGTCCAGCCATTAAGGGCTGGCTTTCCCAGAACAACTGCAGATGGGTGGGTGGTTGTTCCCAAGTTCCAGGTCTCCGTGTTCCAGCCCAGGTATTGGGTGCATCTCTGGAGACCTATTAAAGGCCTCCTACTCCAGATGATTGGGGGGCGTGGTCTGCTACCTGAGAGTGGAGCTGGAGAGAGGCTCTAGCCCCGCAGAGGCTTAAGGGAAGCCTAAACATGTACGTTGAGGATACCGTGTTTTGTGGGTCTGGATGGTAGGTCCAGACCACTGATAGGCAGGGTCTATATTTGTATGTAAGTTCGTGGCTAGACAGCCTGATGATTTTGTTTTTGTATTTTGGTTGTATTTTCCTGTGCATGAATAGAACAGGCTGAAGCCAGAAAGATGCCTGTGTCAGTGTGCCATTTGCTTACTAGAGCGGTGATCCCAGAGCTGAATGACCCCTGGGCCGAGCTAAGATGGGCGGCCGAAATGTGAGTGGATTTTCACATATGGTAGAGGATGCGAAGGGCATTATTGGCACTGACAAGAAGAATTGGTGCAAAAGCACAAGAAGCAGTGTTTAAAATTGCTGCAGCAAAATTTAAAGGGCTGGAGGCCTGATTATAAGGGTTGCTGAAAGCGACTGAGTTCTGTGGAGCAAGGGTTGTCTCTAAGTAGGCATAGGCACACCCGCAAACAGACTGTGTTGTAAGAGACTGTGCTGTCTAAAAAGACTGGGCTGGTGCCTGAAATTTTTTGTTTGCCATGGAGGAGATGCTCGCCCAATTGGTGCAGATGACTGCCCAGCAGAAGGAGGATAATGAAAAGCTTCGGGCACAGTTTGAGGCAGAACATCAGGCAATCAAAGCAATGGTTAACCCTATTTCACAGTCTAAGAAATATGGACTCACCACAATACAAGCAGCCTTGCTGGCTGGTGGTGCAGAGTCCGAGCTGGAAAAGACGGATGCCAAGGATAACCAGGCAGAATGGTGCCACGGATGCCTACAGGTGGAAATGTGCTGGAGAGGATGTCCGGTTGCCAAGAGGCCCTGGGTTCCAAGTCCCAGGAGAACAGAGTCATCTAGAGGTGTGGATCGTGCCGTTGCTGTGGGCAACCACGTTTATCAGCAGGAGCCTGCTTCCACTGTCCAGCAAAAGGACTCATGTTGGAGGTGCCACAGAGTGGAGAGATGTGCTCCTAACTGCCCTCTCAGGAGAAGGCCGGAGAGGTCGCAGCTGCAAGCCCTGGAGCTCCAAGTGAAGGGAGCCTCACCCCAGGCTGACATGGACAGTCAGCAGGAGTGATCGAGACTGAACCCAGCCCTCATACCTGGTAAGAAAGCTCCAGTGGGGTTATTTATGTGCTACAGGTCTGTAGGTCATAAGCATGATCTATGTGAGGACTTGGCTGAGCTAGAAGGAGGCCCAAATATGGTGCCAAGCCAGAAAATTCCGGAGGGTGATGAGACTGTGAAAAATGGACTTGTAAAGTCTAATGGACTCAGTATGTTACCAGCTGTGTTGCCTGGGGGGGTTGACAATTCAAATGTTGCTTCTTGTGGTATAAATGCTATGCCTATTGAAAACGCTACTAATGTGTTAAATATATGTGTAACTCATAGCTATGTCACATAGTCTGAGCAGGGCGATGTTAGCTATAGCACAAAGTTAGCCCCAGTTACTGCGGCGCTGTGTGAACAAGCAGCTAGAGGTGGTGCAGCTATTGCAGTAGTGGAGAGCAACTCAGATCTGCCCCTGGAGGTCATGGCTATTAGAGCTAATGCAGTGTGTGAACTTGCTGTCAAAGCCACTTTAGCCTGTGCAGCAGAGGGGATTAGCTCTATTGTGACCCTAGAGGTCATAGGGGAGAGCAGCCCAAGTAGCACATGTGATGTGTGTCCTGGGATGGATAGCCACCAGTTATGTTCTGTTCCTGATGGTCCCAGAGAGATGTTTGCCTATTCTAATGGGAACTCTGTAAGTGTGCTGCCTGAAAGGGAAGAGGCACCCCATGAATGTGAGCGCTCTGCTGCTGTGTATGAGGAGACTATGAGTGTGATTGTGCCAATTAGTGTCCATGAAGACAAAACCCTCTGTGAAGAGTCTCCATGTCAGTAGTTGAGTGGATGCTGTAGTGTGTCACTGCTACAGTGTAATGATGGTGATTACTCAGATGGGAATGATGAAAAAACTTGTGCAAAGAAAATGTGTGCCAAGGCAGATTTTGGGTGCAGCCCTGAGCAGGGTGTTCCAGAGATGGAGCTTTGTGCTGGAAATCCAGATTGTGACCTGCAGGGAATGAAGAGAACAGTCATGCTGGGACCTGTAGTGCAGCTGAGTTCAATGGCTCCAATGGTGGCTGTATTTCCAGTAGCTTTTACTGCAGTGGTCCCAAAGACTACAGTGACTGTAGGAATGGAAAATGTGAGCCGCTAGACCCAGAAAAGAAGAGGATTTCCTCAAGCGCTAGTGAGGGGCAGGTTAGTGTGTTTGCACCCTCAGATGGTAAGGAAATCCCTAGTAATGATGCTGAGGTAAACACAAGGAATTCCCTATGTGCAGTGGTTGTCAGCAGTATCCCTGAGTTTAACTAGCAGGTTTAACTGGGGGTTCTCCCTTGGAGATAGATACAGGGGATTGGGGAAAGTGTCTCATATTTTATGGCAGTAATGTTGAACGCATTCTAGGAGAGGCGTTCTGCCCTCCCAGTTGAAAGGGTAAAAACCTGATAAAAGTCAGGGGGTTTGGGGTGTGTTCCTGAGCGGGTTTTGCGGTTTAACTTGCTGTAAAGGAAAGTAAGTTTTGGGATGGTGAATATTCTCATATGTTGTTGCTGTGGAAAAACCCAAGTAATAGAGGTGTGTAGCGGGGGGGGTTTGGGTTTTGAGGATGAGCGATTATAATCGACAAAGTTGAAATCGGCCGGTTTTTTGGTTGTCGAAATTTCGTTCACGCGAAATTTTGGGTGAAATCTGCAAAAATCTATTCTATGCGCCATTTTCCGCGTTCCTGTCTTTTGGCGGCCGCAAATCAGTTGAGCTAGAGCAGGGTGGCTGGGTGTGGGGACGTCTAAAATGTGATGTGTTGGTTGTCATTGGTGGAAAAATCCATGACCTCGTTTTGCATAAAACAGGTTTCCTGTTTCACGTGTTTCGTGTCTTTCACTAGGGGACAGTGTAGGTCTCTTCAAACATCAGTCGAGACCAGTTTTTTTCATTTAAGACAAAAATGCTTTTAGTTGTGAACATTAGAACATAGGTAGATTTGAGAATTTCAGTCTTAGTTAGACAGGACTTTTAAAGAAGATCTAGCGCTGTACAGCGCGGAGGGAGAGGGAGGGTGCGGGCAAACAAGTAAAGGCAGGCTTTTGAAAAAGGGGGAGTGATATTTTGCGGCCCCGACTTGCTTTAAACTGATTGAAATTGCTTTTTTTTCCGTTTTTGGCCAGCACCCTCGACCGGGTGAAATTGTACCTTTTATTTTGTGAGCCAGTTTGTTCAAAAGGCATACTTGTACTTATATTAGGTTTCAGAAATTTTTAGTAACTGCAGATGTATTTCTTTGGGGCAAAAACCCATTTTTTTTTCCGTATAACTTTTTAAATAGGTGTTTTTCCTTTGGCGCAGCCCCCTTTTGTTCAAAAAAAATCCTTTTACTTTATTTGGTACAGAAATTTTCTTAGAACGCAGGTATATTTTTTATAAGTGCAAAACCCCCCTTTTCTTATCCTAAACTTTTAAATAGGGTTTTTACTTGACAAGCCCCATTTTGTTTTAAAAACCCACCTTGTATTATTTAGGATACCGAAATTTTTTTGTAACTGGGTTATTCTAGGTGAAAACCACCTTTTCTTATCCGTTAACTTTAAATAGGTGTTTTTTAAATTTGAGGCAGCCCAAATTTTGTTCAAAGCCCCCCCTTGTACTTATATTAGGATACGAAAAATTTTCTGTAACGGATGCTGTATGTCATTGTCTAAAAACCACCGTTTATTTCCGTATAACTTTTTAAATAGGTGTTTTTCACTTTGGCGCAGCCCAGTTTTGTTCAAGAGTCCCCACCTTGTACTTATATTAGGACTACAGAAATTTTCTCGTAACTGCAGGTATATTTCATATTGCAAAAACCCACCTTATCTTACTGTATAACTTTTAATAGGGGTGTTCACTTTGCGCAGCCCAGTTTTGCTCAAGAGCCCACTTGTACTAATATTCGGATACAGAAATTTTTAGTCAACTGCAGGTGATTTTCTAGGTGCAAACCACTTTTTATTATCCATATAACTTTTAAATAGTTGTTTTTACTTGGGCAGCTAAAGTTTTGTTCTAAGAGGCCACCTTGTACTTATATAGGATAAGAAATTTTCTAGTAACTGCAGGTGTATCTTCATATTTGCAAAACCACTTTTTTTATCGTATACTTTTAAATAGGTGTTTATCACTTCGGCGCAGCCCTGTTTTGCTCAAGACCCACATGTATTATATTAGGATACAAAAATTTTGTAGTAACTGACTGTTTGTATTCTCATTGGTGCAAGAACCCACTTTTTTTATCCGTATAACTTTTAAATAGCTGTATTGCACTTGGTTCACCCCAGTTTTGTTCAAATAGCCACCTTGTACTTAAATTTAGATACGAAAATTTTGTATTTTCTGTTGGCGGATTTCTTTGGTGCTAAGAACCACCGTTTGTGATCAATATAACTTTTAATTGCTGTATTGCGCGGATGTGCGGCTGTTTTTTTCTAATTAGCCAAGTTGGTGTACTGTATTATGCTGAATATTTTATGGCGCTTGGTGAAGTCTTCAGTTGGCGAGACTAGCGCACTTGTATGATGGTATTGTTGAAAACTATCAATTCCTAGTTCCCCCCCCACCCCTCTCCCCGTCCCCCCTCCCCCCCATACTGGGCGTGTAAATCATGGAACTGAAGGAAGTACATGTTGATTTTGTCTTTCTGGTTCGTCAGACAGACGCCTTTCGACAGGTATTCTCTAGGTAAACAATTCAGTTTCTAATCCTAGTGGCTGTAGGAAATTAGAAGGATTTAAGAATATCTGTTATTTGCCGTCTTTCAAAAAGAGACTGTCAAAAATCTTCGCCAACCTTCTTAAATTTTTATCTTTTGAACATGGAGCTGCGAAATGCCGGTGGTAGCGAGCAAAGAGGGGTGTAGGACATGGAGGTAGGTACGAGAGAAGGTGATCCTTCCAATTGCTGGCGACAACATGCAAGCCACGCGGATCCGTCGGTTGCAGGCATCCGTCCGGCCTGTCATCGCTGGGTCAGGCCTTGTGAATCTCAGTAAACGACAGCGTCGACCAATCTGTTCTTTCGTGGTTAATGCAAACTGCACCAGCAGTTTACCTCCTGTCTCCCAGTCACTGCCATCAAATGTCATCATCATCATCGTCGCTTCTGTCCAACATGAAAGCAAAGGCAGCCAAATGTCAAACTAGTGTACCTCACTCTGTGGATAATCATTTTCTGAAGACCTCTTGATGTACCAAATGCGGTTGGGGTCAGGAAGGCATTTCAAAGATTTCAAGAGGCCAAAGAGATGATTTTGTCTGCTTTGTTGCCCAATCGCTGATGCCATCAGACGGAGGAGAAGGAAGCCTGTTTAATCGGCGAAAATCGGGCGGTCGGCGATCTTCTTGCAGTGCCTGCTTGCTTGTTTTTTAGCCGCAGGTTACCTGGATGCAGTTTGCAGAAGAGGAAGTCACCTGTGTTGATGTGAGGATGTCATTGGGATCCAACATGGTCTTTTCTGCAGATTTTGCTTGCGAGCGCTTCATCCTGGACAATGGAGGACAGCGTTGGGTTGTGTCAGAGGCTCCACTCAAAAAGGGAGAGGGTGGGGTCGCACAAGTCCGCGGAGATCATTCCGCATCAGCCACGATCAGCGGACAACCGCTCCTCGCTTATCGCCGTCGAAAAGGTCAGGACCTCCTCAAGCCTGGGTTTTTTCGAGCAAGCTCTGATTCACCCAGCGTTGTCATATGCCACCTTTGCCATAAATGCATCAGTAGAGGGAGAATCTTAGGTGTTTAACCACCACCAACATGTCTGCATACGAATGATGAGTTGAAATGGAGGCAACACTTGGCCAAACAAGGCCACACCGATCCCGGGCTTCCAATCACTGTCACACCCTCTGTCTCCGCCTCCTCCCCCACCACCAAGCATTCCACAGCTGCCTATGTCTCTCAGAGTCATGATCAAGGATCAGCCTCCGCTTCAGCGTCCACCGTCCCCCGAGTACCACCAGAGACCCATCCTACCCCTTCTTCTTCCATCAGTTTGACGACCTACACACCGTACAGCGGCCAGTCTAACAGCCAGCCTTCTATCTACCAGGTTTGGGAGCTGAAGAAACACTTTAACCCAAACTATCCCAAAGGCAAAAGCCTGAATGTCGGCATTGCCAGGCTTTTGGCCTTGGAAATGTTGCCTTTCCGTCTGGTAGACACAGATGGGTTCCGCCACGTCATGACCCTTGCCTGCCCCCAATACCAGATGCCGAGCATGCATTTCTTTTCTAGAAAAGCCGTTCCTGCCCTGGCCAGCCACGTGTCATCTAAAATTCCAAGCGCGTGGTCTGCATCTATGTCCGGCAAAGTCCATCTGACCACCGACACATGGACTAGTAAGCACGGCCAAGGCCGCTATATCTCTGTGACAGCTCACTGGGTGAGCTGGGTGGATGTCTCTGGTGGTAACGGTGGCTCTCAGGCTCGGCGCACGCTCTTCAAAACTGCAGGGATGGTGCAGGGTTCTTTCCCCCAAGGTCCTCTGGTGGCATCACGTGCCCAGAGAAACCAGGCCGTGTTGAAATGAATCTGTCTTGGAGACCGTCAACACACAGGTCAGGAGCTGTGGACGGCTCTTCGCAACGAGACCGAGCGCTGGCTGGGTGACAAGAACCTTGTGCCAGGCAAGGTGGTGTGCGATAACGGTCGAAATCTCCTGGCCGCCCTTAAGATCGGTAGGCTGGAGCACATCCCTTGCCTGGCACACGTCATGAACCTCGTCGTCCAGAAATTTCTAAAGCGCTACCCGGGTCTGGACTGCCTGCTGAGGAAGGCTCGAGGTCTGAGCTCACACTTCCGCCGTTCGCACCCTGCTTCGTCCCGCCTGGCTGCGTTGCAGCGTCAGCTCGGCCTCCCCGTCAACCATCTCATTGTTGACGTGGCAACACGCTGGAATTCCACCCTCCACATGCTCCAGCGATTGTGGCAGCAGCGCAATGCCATTACGCAGTACGAAGTGACACATGGCCTGACAAGCAGCAGTGCGGACCTTGGGGTGTTGAGCCACCGAGTGTGGAGGCAGCTCTGCACCATCCTTGCCAGTTTTGAAGAAGCCACCAAAATGGTCAGCGCGGACAAAGCCCTTGTCAGCATGAGCATTGTGGTGATCTTAGTTCTGGAACGATCGTTGGACACTCTGGAACATCAGGTCCCACCAGCGACGGAGGAGGAGACGGACACAGATGCAGACATGGAACCTTTCTCTCCGTCGAATCCAGAAGGCCAGACAGTTTCACAATTTTATCTGTCTTTATTAGGCAGTGGTTCGGTGTCCAGGGCTAGTGCAAGGCGGCGCCTCAGCTCTCAGGGTGCATCATCTGAGGCAAGTCAGGGCTGTGTTGAAGCTGTGTCGGAGGAAGTGGAGGAGGAAGAGGATGAGGTATTCCTGGACACCGACGTTACCCCGATGTCCCCTGAGCGCTTGGAAAGAAAGGGTATTGGCACGGATTTGAGGCAGAGGAGGAATGAGGAGTGAAGATCAGTTTGCTATATTGGAGCCCCTCCAAACCAGAGGCTTTGCAAAATCAAGCTCCAACTCTCACATGAAGAGCTTGGATGCTCCATTTCCTCCAACAAGATCTCTCATTATGCCATCAAACTGAACAACAGGTTACTGCGGCTGGCCACCCTCCTCGAATCCCCGGTACAAAGCAAACTCAGCACTGTTCTTTCCACCCACCCAAATAGAGAGTAAAATGCAGGAATTGGAGACTGTGGCTGATTGATCAACTGGAGACATCTGGCTTCACGTCTTCAAATGTCACGGTGCAACAACGTCAGCACGTGACAAAGCAGTTAAGCTCCAATTGCTGCGGAGCCAGCAGCAAGGCATTGTTGGCAGAAGCCGTAATGAGGGACCCTCTGGCATATCTTTATTACCACCACACCAACGCATGTAATAGCAGGCACACAACACACACAAGCACGGGCTTAAGATCATGGTGCACGACTATCTGCAATCTCAACACCGATGTTTTGATATGTTTCCGGACCCAATCTACTTCTGTGGTATCCAAATGGATGAATGGCCCAGCTTCGCGCACCACACCCATAGAGGTGTTGTCCAGCCCAGACAGCCAACGTACATATCTGGCGGATACCTTCAGCACAGCTGGAGGAGTCATACAGACAAACGCATCCGCTTTCCTCCACAGAATGTTGAATCGTTTGCGAGTTTTCATCAAGATGAATCAGGCATAGATCTCTGATGTTGTGGCCGGCAATTGGTCCCCGAGGTCACCGATTACTTGCCGGTCTACTTTACATTCCTCTTCAAACAGAAATAGGTCATCTTGAAAAAATGTTTTGGTTTTAAAAATGATCATTTCTTACCAGCAATTTTTAATCTCAGCTCCCAAAAGGTCATGTTTCAGGTTTTGGCGGTGAGGAGACTATAAAAGACAAGCATGCAATTGAACAAGAGTTACAAAAATAGCAAAGTGCCACTTTGCTATCTGTCTGGGTCAAACAGGTTTTTGAGGGTCATCTGTGGTACAGGAAAGGTATAGTCAATGTCCAGTTTCAACTAAAATGGATGGTTGAAAGACATCCATTTTTTCTCCGGCGCGCTTCTCCCTACATTTTTAAATCAGGATGGTCATGCAGGTTTGGGGCTCATGCTGTGGCCAGGACAAAGTGTATAATCAAATGCGTCCAGTTCAACCTAAAATGAGTGGTTGAAAGACTCCTTTTTTTCCGGCAACTTTTTTAAATCTGGGTCCATGCAGGTTTCGGGCTCATTTGCTGTTGTCCCAGGACAGGTATAGTCAATGTCCAGTTCAACTAAAATGGTGGTTGAAAAGACTTCCTTTTTCCGGCACTTTTTAAATCTGGGGGTCATGCATGGTTTGGGGCCTCATCAGTGGGCCCAGTAACCGGGTATAAGTCAATATCCAGTTCACGTAAAATTAGTTCCAAAGACTTAACACTTTTTCAGGCACTTTTTAATCTGTGGGTCAAACAGTTTTAAGGGTCATATCAGTGGCCCGGTACAATGTATAGTCAATGTCCAGTTATCAACTAAAATGTGGTTTGAAAGACTCCCTTTTTTCCAGCGCTTTTTAATCGTGGGTCAAGGATAGATTTAGGGTCATGCTGCGGGTCCAGGACAGGGATAGTCAATGTGCAGTTCAACCTAAAATGGTGGTTCAAGTAATACGGCCTCTCTGTCACTTTCTAATGTTGTGGTCACATGAAGGATTAAGGGTCATGCTGTGGAACAGGACAGGAAAGAGAATAGTCTGTGAGTTTTTCTGTGTCTCTAGTTGCCTAAGATGTAGCAGCGTATCCATTTTAACTGTTGTGGATGTTATTACAGCTTCTCTCCCCCTGTTTTTGGGTGAAAAATGAAGGTAGATGTTCCCCTCTCCCCATAGACTTGAAATGTCATCGGCGATTATCTATTATCCAGATACGGCATGATAAAATTGACGATATCGACTATTGATCCGATGACGATAGTTGACACAATCGCTCATCACTAGTCTGGTGTTGACTCTGGCGGGTTGGGTGAATTTGATAGCATGCCTGATGCAGGAGTGGTCCTGATAGGCGCTAAGAGTTCTCCCATGGTGACAGGTAGTAGCCAAGAGGCAGAGTTTCAGAGAGGGTCAGTGAAGGGACCAGATGACTTGTTTGGAAGGGAGGTTTGGTCTCATCATGACCAGCAGACAAAGAGGTACAGGTCTGGGCTCAGTGTGCCCCAAAGAGGTCATTGTGTATAGCGAACTGACCGGTGTTGTGTTGCCCACTATGGTATGAGTGCATGTTATGAGTCCTCAGCTGAGCTGTAACGTAAAAAATGTTGTCCCTGCCCTGAGGATGAGTGGGAGAAGACGGTGGCCCCTTAGTAGGAGCTTTAACCCAGGGGGAAGGATTGTACAGGGTGATCAAGGCTTAGGTCCTTTATCAAAGGGGGGGGGGGTATATGTTTGTGGGGCAGAGCAACAATAGGCAGTCGCAGGGTTCTCGGTGGGGGTAACCAGGAATTGTCAGTCAGAAACATTAGGGTGCTGACCCCTTGTACATCAGCATGGCTATTGTCCAGCCATTAAGGCTGTCCTTCCCGGAACAACTCAGATGGGATGGTGTTGATTCCCACGTTCCAGGTCTCCGTGTTTCCAGTCCCAGTATTGGGTGCATCTCTGGAGACCTATTTAAAGGCCTCCTACCTCCAATGATCGGGGGGATGGTCTGCTACCTGGATAGTGGAGCTGGAGTAGCAGGCTCTAGCCCCGCGGCTAGGGAGTGAAGGTGAGATGGATGCTTAAGGGGAAGCCTAAACATGTACGGTGAGCAGTGGCGTAACTACCGGGGTAGCAGGGGTAGAGTTGCATACGGGGCCCTGCGCTTTGCTAGAGGGGGCCCCGGGGGCAGCAGCTACTGCGTCCGCTACCGGACGGTAATGCCGCTCCTGGGCCCGCCGGGCAGTGAACTTAACAGTTCACGCGGCCGCGGGGAGCTGCTGGGCCCAGCGCATACTCCCTCTGAAACGCTCCGGTGCCCCCCGGCCCGAGCGTTCAGGGCAGCGCTGCTCCCCACAGGCATAGTAGCAGGACGGAGCACACCACACGATCCGCTCCGCTCTGTTACTTCCCCCTGCTCGGCCCTCTGTGGTCACGTGGGCCGCATAGCGTGACATCACATCAACCGCGCCGCCCGCACGCTGAGCGCAGAGGCTGCAGGGAGAGCAGCAGTAGCGGCGCGCGGAGCGGCGCCATCGGGGGAGACGTGGACCGAGGTGATAAGTTGTCTTTCTTATTTTATCTACCCATAGCTCTGCCTATATGCCCCCCAAAATGCCTGCCTATAGCCCCCATAATGCCATGCCTATAGCCCCCCATATGCCTGCCTATAGCCCCCATGATGCCTGCCCTATAGCCCGCATATGCCTGCCTATACCCCTCCCATATGCCTGCCTATACGTCTCCTCCATCATGCTGCCTATACCCCCCCAGATGCCTGCCTATACCCTCCCATTAAGCCTGCCTATAGCCCCCATCATGCCTGCCTATAGCCCAACATATGCCTGCCTATACCCCCCCATATGCCCTGCCTATACCCCTCATTGCCTGCCCTATAGCCCCCATATGCCGACATATACCCCCCTAAATTATAGAAGACCATATTCCTCCTATAGCCCCCCATAATGCTGCCTCTAGCCCCCCATATGCCTACCTATACTCCCCCATATGCCTGCCTATAGCCCCCATATGCCTGCCTATAGCGCCCTCATATGCTTCCTATAAGCTCCTCTAAATGGCCTACCTATAGCCCCCATATCCTCCTAATAGCCCCCATATGTCCTGCCATATAGCCCCCATATGCCTGCCTGACCTATACATCCCCCTATATGATGCCTGCCTGCCTAAACAGCCCCCTAGTAAGCCTTCTGCCTATACAGTCCCCGATAATGCACTGCCTGCCATATACAGGCCCCACTATAAAATGCCTGCCTTGCCATACAGCCCCCTATAGGCCTGCCTGCCCTATACAGCCCCCTATCTGCTGCTTGCTAGCCTATACACCCCCTATCTGCTGCCTTGCCTATACATCCCCCTATATTCGTGCCTGCCTATACAGCCCCCATATGCCTGCCTGTACAGCCCCATATGCCTGCCTCTACACCTATAGCCTGCCGTATACCCCCACAAGCCCTGCCTGTATACCCCCACACAGCCTGCCGGTCTACTTATATGGGCCCCTATAGCTACCTAAAAAAAACCCTACTCCTATATGGCCACTATAGCCCCCTAAACCCCTTCTACCTGTATTGCTCCCTATAGAGCTACTAAACCCCCGCCTGCCTATATGGGCACTCTTTAGGCTACTACCTAACCCTTGCCTATTTGGGGGCCCCATATATCCTATCTAAGCCCTGCCTGCCTAAATTGGACCCCATATAGCCAGGGGTCATGTGCTGGAAAAGTCAGGATTCTAAGATATTTGTGTCTAATCTGCAATGGACAAGTTGTCGGAGATGTCCCATCAAGATGGCGGACTGGAACCGATGCAGAACAAAAGAAAAGTCAAACGACTGGTCAGAGAAACGTCACCTGATAGTCACAAGATGTAACTGCAACTGTAATCACTTAAAAGTCTGCACAGGCTGTGTACCACTGCTGTCTATCCACTATATGGTCATCTGCGTATGGTGGTTATATACCGTCTGCATAGCCTGTTAACACTGCTTTCTACCACTATCTGGTCACTGGTATGGGAGGTAATCATACAATCTCAAGCCTGTGTACATGGAGACTACCACTATATGGTTACTGTATCTGGTGGTTATATACAGTCCCTGCAGAGCATGACACGATGAAGTCTACCACTATATGGTCACTGTAGGTGGTTATATACAGTCTTGAGAGCCTGGTGAATCACTAGTATAAACCACTTATATGGTCTCACTATAATATTATTATATATTATTATTATTATTAGACAGAAATGGTTCTTGTGTACTGATCAGTAATAGTGCGTAGAGTGGTTATTATTCAGATCACTAAGTGGTGTAATTTAGTGTTCGTGTTCTGTGGTATAATCAGGTCCCTTATGTAATAGCGTTAATTGGTAATCGTTGGTTTTTGGTATAAGGGATTTGATTGGTAGCGCAGTATATGGTGAATATGTATTGATGATGTATTTGCCCCTTGTATAATCTACATTACTAGACTCAGCATGCAATGTCCTGGTACATTGTTCGAGGTCCATCGGAGGGGAGAGGTGGGGGGGGTGGCCCCCATCCAAAAGTTTGCTATGGGCGCCCTGGCCTTCTCTAGATACCCCTGGTGAGGATACTCCGTGTTTTGTGGGTCTGGATGGTAGGTCCAGACCAGTTAGGCGGGTCTATATTTTATGTAAGTTCTGGTAGACGCCTGAGATTTTGTTTTTTGTATTTTGGTTGTATTTTTTCCTGTGCAGAAAAAAACAGGGGAAGCCGAAAGATGCCTGTGTCAGTGTGCCATTTGCTTCCTAGAGCGGTGATCCCAGAGCTGAATGACCCCTGGGCCGAGCTAAGATGGGCGGCCGAAATGTGAGTGGATTGTCACAGTGAGAAAACTTGTAAAATTGCCAGCGTATCAAATTCTTATTTTCCTCACTATATATACTATTAAGGTCAGTGGGGGAGGCTAAAATCCAAATCCAATAACCATGAAAAAATCTGTGCAAATAGCTTTCTGGTCAGATTTTAGCCTCCCCCATTGACTTCAGTAATACATTTTACACCATTTTACTGGTGAAATATACCATATTTTTTAACATGTTCCAAGTCTTTTGACATAAATGGCAGATTTGAAATCTGACCTCAAAAATCAAAAGTATAATACATGGATTTTCTATTGAAATCTATTGGGATGATTTTGCAAATTTTTTTTGAGTGTTTTCAAATTCAAAATCCAAATGAAAAACCGTGTGGTGTAAACACACCCTAAAATATGATTAAAGGTGGTTTTCCACAAAGTAAAATTGATGTGGGAAGCTTGCAAATGAAATAAAAAACATTTTTACCTTTCATATTATTAAAAATTCTGCACCCTTTTTGTTTTTGCTCCTTTATATTCCATTGTTTCAGCTTGGATCCCATTTTAAACCGGGGGTGGCTTTAAACAATTTTTTGATAAAGTGGAACTAAGAATCTCAAAGTTTTTTCATGTATTGTGATGCATAAATGTTTTTTTGGAGGTTTTCCATGTATTGATTGTTTACAGCTCGTCTCCAGGGTACGCCCAGGGCTGAGAGCTCCTCACTTGGCGACATGTAGACATCACCCTCCTTCAGTACTAAGTGTTAAAAACCCCAGGTGCTGAACTTTTCCCTTTCCCTCTGTACCCCTTTAATTAGTCAAACAGTACTAATAAAAAAAAAAAGAAACCCCAAACAGGTAGTGCAAAAAAAAGAAAAAAAAAACACAGGTTTGATTCCTGCAGGGATTTAACCCGGACCCTTGTGCTGGAGGGAAAAAAATTTCCTCTCCCTACTCACAATGCTTTACATTAAAAGACCTTTCTTTGGCTAAAAGAGGAAAGGTGGGTATCTCCCGTGGGGCACATGATATCAATTTTAAACAAATCCACAGCCCCCCTTTTGAGCAACAGGCTGAAGAGCTGGTACAGGAGGGTTGAAATGGGATTGTGGCAAAAAATCTTTAAGGGACTTGATTCCAAAAAAGTGCAGTTTAAAAACCCATGAAGATTTTTTAAAAGGAAGCAATAAATGCTAATTTTTTTTTTTTTTTGTGCTGGTTCCTACCTATTTGGTATCCCCTTTTAAATACAAATTTGCCCCGAGGCTTCCTGGATTTGCAGTCACCCCCACCCTTTTAATGCAACAGGGGAAAATGGCTTACAACTTTGTGTATCAATACCCTAAAATAGGTAATAACTGATTTGTTGCGGAGGGGGCCCCCAAAAAATTAAAAGGTCAGCCATTAGACTGTGTAGGGTGGCAGTTTGAATGCTCGGTCTTCACTCTGTTCAAATGGGGAACCCCTTCTTTATGATTGGTGGGGGTCCCAAAAATCAAAGGCTATCCTTAGCGCATCCACTTAGCGCAACTTAGCTAACTTAGCACATTCACTTCACCTAGCAACAACTATGGGCCACCAGTGGTTTAGCGGCTTGTAGGCTTGCATCAATGCCAGTGTCCCACAGTATAACAGGCATTTATGCCACCAATGGCCATATGAGTTTGCTAGGAAAACAATGATGTCACCGGCAGAGTTGTGTAGGCACTGGCGGCTGCGATTTGATCTCCACGCTCCTGCCGCCCTGTGGGACCCTGGCCCAAGGAAGGTGGTTTTCCAACTGGGACTTTAATATCATCTCCTTTGTTAACCAAAGTGAAAATATAAGGTATTTTAAAAGAGGAAACAATTGACATTTCACAGCTAAGGATTAGAGGGTTTCTGGCAAATCCTCAATGTAGGCCCCAGGGAACGGGATTACATTCAATCAACACCTATTGTCTAGAAATTTGTCTAAAAAAGAAAGTAATTGTGTTGCGTCTAGTTTGTAGCTTTCTGATAATAAGATCCCTGCAGCATCACGGACAGACACGGGTTGTGGTAATGCCGCTGAATAGAGCTCTAGAAAATAAAGGCGCTATCTCTTTATGAGTCTATCACATTTCTCCATTTCCCGGGTAATTGAAAATCCCCAAGCTATCAGGGAGCCGATGAACTCCAGTAAAACAAGAATTGTCCATATGGAATTTAACAACACTGATTCTTTGTGCAGTATAAGATAAGGTGCTGCACGCAAATTCGTCTTTTAAAGGGAATAATCAAAACTGCTTTGGGGTCGGGTGTATTTTAGGTCATGTGCCTACCTAAACCTGAATACCCCCCCATTAACAAATTTTCATTACCATGCCCCCTTTTAATTATGCCACACCCCTTTACAAAAAACCCCGCCACTATAAACCCTGTAACGGCTCTAGAAAAAGAATTTAAGGGGTTTTCTGCACCTGGCTTTCCTGACTTGGTAGCCTATTCACTCCAGGGAGCTGGGAGATACCCCAAAAATGGCCGAACATAAACCCCCCCACCCAACCAAATTTCCCATATCAAAGACCATGAGTGAAAAAAACACCCCGTGACACAGGGTCTGCAGATGTACATTACCTCCATAAGTGACCCATGTGGGGGCCCAGTGTACACAGGCTCTGCAAATGACATTACCTCCATACAGTGACCCTATGTGGTAGAACCATGTACACAGGGTCTGCAGATGTATATTACTCCTACAGTGCCCCTTTTGGTAGGCACCGTGTACACAGGCTCTGCAGACTGTATTTAACTCCATATAGTGACCTTAGTGATGCACCAGGTACACAGGGTCTGCAACTGTACATTCCTCATACAGTGACCATATAGGGTAACACCCGTGACAAGGCTTGCAGACTGTTTATTACCTCCTAAGTGACCCTATAGTGATAGACACCCCGTTTAACAGGCTCTGCGACTGTTATTTCCCCCATACAGTGACCCTATAGTGGTAGGTACCCGTGTAAAAAGGCTCTGAGACTGTTTTTACCTCCCATACAGTGACCCTTAGTGGTAATACAGTGTACCAGGCTTTGCAGACTGCTTTTACCCCATCAAGTAACCTATATGGTGACACCCCGTGTACAAGGCTCTGCAGGGGCGTATATTACCTCCATCGTGACCCCCAATTTTGGAGACACCAGTGTACAAAGGCTTTGCGACGTTAATACCCCCATACCGGACCTTATAGTGGTAGCACAGTGTCACAGGCTTTGCAGACTTATATTACCCCCCCCAAAAATGACCATATAGGGTAAACAACCCCTGTACAAAAGGTTTGCAGACTGTATTTCCCCAAACAGTGACCATATAGTGGTGGTACCTTTTACACAGGGGTTTCAAGTATAATACCTCCTTTTCAGTGCCCTATAGTGGTAGACACCATTTTTAACAGGTTTTTCGACTGTATATTACCTCCCTACAGGGGACTATAGGGTAGACACCGGGGACACAGGCTTGGACGGAAAATACTCCATACAGTGACCATTTTTGGGAACCAGGTAACAGGTTTGCGACGTATTTTACCTCCTTACGTGACCCCAAGTGGGAAAACACCAGGGGACCGGCTCTGCAGACTGTTTTTTACCTCCAAAACAGTGACCCTATATGGTAGAACCAGTGTACAAAGGGTTTGCAGACTGTATATTACCTCCAAACAGTGACCTATAGTGGAACACCCCTAGTGCAATGCAAAACCTAGAAGCCCCCAAATACAGTAATTTATAGCTCTCACTGAAAGCTATGATAACCTGGGTTTCCCCAATGTGTACTGTGCGTGGAAGAAAAATGACATGTAAAATCTATGGGGCGGGCACACCCGTTATAGAAGTACACGCCCGGGCCCCCACATGCTTCACATAAGACACACTATATGCCGCAAGACCCAGGAAAAGCAGGTGGAAAAAAAAGGTGGGGTTAGATACCCAAGCAGAGGTAAAAAACACAGGAAGGCCCCAGTACCCAACCCAGCAGGGAGGATAACACAGGATAGGTTAGATATCAACCCAGCAGGTAGGGATACACAGGATAGGGGTTGGGTTTCCCCAACGCCCGAGGTAAGATAAAAGGAAAGGCTTAGATACTCAACGCCAGCAGGGAGGGTAACACAGGGTAGGCTTAGTACTCAAAGCCAAGGGAGGGTAACAAGGATAGGCTTAGATAAATAAAACCCCCAGGGAGGATAACATGGTAGGGTTAGATTCACAAAATCCAGGGAGGATAGCGCAGGATGGCTTGATACCCAACGTCGCAGGTAAGATAAACAGGATGGCTTAGTACGCACACCCCCTAGGTAGGATAACAAGGATAGGGTGATACACAAAGTCGCAGGTAGGATAACTAGGATGGCTTAGATACCCAACCCATAGGGAAAACACAGGAAGGCTTGAAAAACAGCACCCCAGGTAGGATAACGGGAGGGTAGGATTCCTAACAACCACTTTTTCACCCCTCCCCCCCCACGTCTCTCAGCCCCCCCTCCCTCCCCAAAAAGGTCCTCAGATGCCCCCCCAGCCAAAAATTCAAGTCCCTCAGTGGCCCCCAAAACGGACCCCCAGATGCCCCCCAACACATCTCAAGGTCCCTCAGATCCCCCCAGCAAGGTTAAGGTCCCTAGATGCCCCCCCCCCCAGCACAGGTCCCTCAGATCCCCCCCCCGAAGGTCCTCAGATGCCCCTCCGCACAATCTCCAGGGCCCTCAGAATCCCCCCACCACAGGTCCCTCAGATGCCCCCCCCCAGCACAGGTCCCACAGAGCCCCCCCCCCCAGACAGATCCCTCAAGCCATCCCCGCTCAGGTCCCCCGATCCCCCCCCCCGCACGGGCCTCAGATGCCCCCCAGCACAAGTCCCTCAGATGCCCCCCCCCCACACGGTCCCTCAAGCCCCCCCCAGCACAGGGCCCCCAATCCCCCCCCCCCAAGGTCCCTCAATGCCCCCCCTCCAGCACAGGCCCCTCAAAAGCCCCCCCCGCACAGGTCCCCCCCCCCCAGAAGGCCCCCCCCCCAGCAAGGGCCCCCAATGCCCCCCCCCCCAGCACGGTCCCCCCCGATGCCCCCCCCCAGCCCCAGGGCCCTCAGTGCCCCCCCAGCACGGTCCCCCAGATGCCCCCTCCCCCCACAATTCCCCAAAAATCCCTCAGATGCCCCCCCCCCCGCACAGGTCTACAATGCCCCCCCGCACAGGTCCCCCAGTGCCCCCCAGCACGGTCCCTTAAAAGCCCCCCCCCGCCAGGTCCCTCAGTGCCCCCCCAGCACAAATCCCTAAACCCCCCCAACAGGTCCCTCAGATGCCCCCGAGCAAGGTCCTCAGATCCCCCCCCCCGCCCACGTCCCACAGATGCCCCCCCCCCCAAGCACAGGTCCCACAGATGCCCCCCCCCCCCCAAAGGCACCCCTCACAGGCCATCAGGGAAACCCCCCCCCGGGGGGAAAAGGTCCTCCCCGGTGCCCCCCCAGCCCCAGGCTAAAAAGGGGGGCGCCCCCCCAGACCCTCCCCTTTAACAGAGCCCCCGGAACCTCCCCCCCCAACCCCCCCCCCCGCACAGGTCCCCCCAAGGGGGGGGGGGGGTCAAAAAACCCCCCCGCCCCAAAAAATCCCCCAAAGGGCCCCCCCCCAGGGGGCCAGGTCCCCTCTTTTGCCCAGCACAGGTCCTCAACAGATTCCCCAACCCCTTAAGTTTCCCCCAAACAGGGGGTGGGGCCCCCCAGCTCAAAAGGTCTTCCCAATTTTTTGCCCCCCCCAGGGGACGGTTCAAAAATGGGGGCCCCCCCACAACCCCCCCCACCCCCCCATTTTCCCTTTTAAACCCCCCCCCTCCCCCTCCCCCTGGGGGCCCCCCCCCCCAAGGCAAAAGGGCTTTCCCCCCGAGGCCCCCCAGGGAAAAAGGGGGGCCCTTTAAAGGTTTGGGCCCCCCCCAAAACCAACCCGCCCCCCAAAAAACCCCCCCAAAAAAAAAAAGGTCCCTTTTTTAAAAACCCCCCAAAAAACCAAAAGTTTCCCCAGAAAAGGGCCCCCCCCCAAAAGGTCCTTTTTACATTGCCCAAAAAACACAAATCCCAGAAAAGCCCCCCCCGGGGAAAGGTTACAAAAATTTTTCCCCCCCAGGGAATTCCCAGGAAAAAGCCCCCCAGCCCCTTTGTTCCCTCAATTTCCCCCCAAAGGGGCACGGTTTTTTTCCCACAGGTCCTTGTTGGCCCCCAAAAACCCGGTTCCCTAAGAAACCCCCCCAGGGGGCAAGTCCCCTCCAAAAAGTCTTTTTTGGTGCCCCCGGCCAGGTTTTCCGATTGGGCCCAAAACCCCGGAAAAGGCCCGGGGCCTTTATTTTATGTGTATTCAATGCTGAAAACCAGGGGTGTAACTTTGGTTCAAAAAGTGGGGGGACCACTTTTCCCTCTCAGCCCCTATCTTCCTATTCCTCCCTCCTTCACTCACCTTCCCTTTCACATCCCCTCCCTTCTCTCCCCTTTTCTCCCTGCAGTGAAGCGGCCCCCTCTAACCCAGCTAGGAGGTCTGAGAGAGTGCTGTGAGCTCCCCCAGCAGGTCCGGGCTGAGTCCTTATGGCAAACACTTTTGGTGCAATCCGTAAGGATATGAGTTTAGAGCCGGACTGGGACTAAAAAGCAGCCCTGGCAATGAAGCCGAACCAGCCCACCTATAATATTTCCCTCTCTAAATGGAAATAGAAAATGTTGTGCAATGCAGCAAATTTCGCTTAATCCCTCCCATCCCCCATCACTACTCCATTAAATTTGTTATACACACAACAGAATGAGGAAAATAAAAGAACCCAATCTCACTGTACCCCTCGGAATCACTTATGTCACATACTGTACCCCAAAATTTATTTTATTGCACATTATACACCAGAAATGCTAAACATACATGTGAACGTGTGTCAGTGGCCAAATGCCGCTGACACAAGTACTATATTGCTTTTTACCACACCGAGACCAGGCATCTCGGTGAGACATATTGACCGTCCACCACGGCCCCTTGTGGTTTCCTACAATACATATATTGAACACAGACACATTACACAGTTAGGGTGAGTTCACATGACAGTTTTTCAGCACTGACAGTGTCGTTTGCTTGTTGGAAATCCGGCGCTTACAAACGCAGAGTTCCGACTAACGAACACCCCAGACTGCCCGAGGCAGATTTCTCCCTCCTATTCATTAGTGCTGTTATGCCGTGTTCACACGGCTTATTCCCGACGGATTTGTGAGCCGTATTGAGCTCAAAAATCCGCCGTTAATATGGGGCGGGAGGGGGGCGGGGCCGGAGCGCGGCGGGGGGCGCCGCTCCCCGGCCCCATAGACTTGCATTATCCACAGCGCGTATTGCGTCTGGATAATGTGCATGTCACTTTCTCCCCCCCCGTGGCGGATTCGCCGAGCGGGGAGGAGCGACGGAATCCACTGTTCTCTATGAGAGCAGTGGATACCGTAATGACAGGGACGGATTGTCGCCGTACTGAAGCGCAAATCCGGCTCGGAGTACTGCGCCAATCTGTCCCCAAATAAGCCGTGTGAACGAGGCCTTAGTGTTTAAAACACCTTGAATAATTCTTTGTAGGCGCTGACAATACACACCAAAAATACTCTAATCCACTGGGATCTGCCCATCCTCCTTTAAACAGGCTACTATAACTCCCCTCCTAAAAAAAAACCTCCCTGGATCCATCCTGTGCTGTCTCTAACCTTCCCTTTATCTCTAAGCTCCTGGAACGCTTGGTCTACTCGCGCCTAATCCGCTATCTCTCTGCTAACTCTCTTCTGGCTCCTCTACAATCAGGTTTCCGCACCCTACACTCCACAGAAACTGCTCTAGTTAAAGTCTCTAATGATCTCCACACTGCTAAATCTCAGGGCAAATACTCGTTGTTGGTTCTTCTGGATCTCTCTGCAGCATTTGACACCGTAGATCACCATCTTCTCCTCAGCATGCTCAGCACCATTGGCATCCAGGACACTGCTCCCCAGCTTGGTTCTTTCCTACCTCTCTGACCGCTTCTTCAGTGTCTCATTTGCAGGTTCTACTTCCTCCCCTTTTCCCCTCTTGCGTTGGGGTCCCTCAGGGGGTCAGTTCTTGGTCCACTCCTCTTCTCAATCTATACAGCCCCCATTGGCCAAACCATCAGTAGATTTGGCTTCCAGTACCATCTCTACGCTAATGACACTCAATTATACACCTCTTCCCGAGACCTAAACTCCTGCCCTGCTACAAAACACCAGTGACTGTCTGTCCGCTGTCTCTGACATCATGTCCTCTCTCTATCTCCAACTAAACCTCACCAAAACCGAACTTCTTGTTTTTCCCCCATCTACTAACCAACCCCCCCCTGCTATTTCTCTCTGTGTGTGGCACCACCATAACTCCTAGGCAGCAGGCCCGCTGTCTTGGGGTTATTCTAGACTCTGATCTGACCTTCACCCCATATATCCAATCCCTTGCCCGCTCCTGTCACTTGCACCTCAAGAATATCTCCAGAATCCGTCCTTTTCTCACTGTGGAAACAACTCAAACTCTCATTGTTGCTCTTATTCATTCTCGTCTTGACTACTGTAACTCCTTGCTTATCGGTCTCCCTCTCTGTAAACTCTCCCCTCTCCAATCTATCCTGAATGCAGCAGCCAGGCTTGTCTTTCTTTCCAGCCGCTATACTGATGCCTCTACCCTGTGTCACTCGCTGCACTGGTTGCCCATCCAGTACAGAATACAGCATAAACTCATCACTTTCACCCATAAAGCTCTCCACAGTGCTGCACCCCCATACATCTCCTCCCTCATCTCTGTCTACCACCCTGCCCGCTCTCTCCGCTCAGCTATGGACATCAAACTACAGACTACAACCATTCGAACCTCCCATGCCCGTCTTCAAGATTTTGCACGTGCTGCACCCATTCTCTGGAACATCCTACCACGTACCATCAGGCACAATCCCAGCCTTCGTAGTTTTAAGAGTGTCCTGAAAACACATCTCCTCATGCAGGCCTACCAAAACCACTAATTGCTAACCCACACCTTCTATCAAACACATTTCTGTCACTCCCTACACTAGGGCACTCACAGGTACTTTAGCTGTTATAGGATGTACAGTCATGGTGGCAGGTTCACCAAATTTTTATGTAAACCTCCCCATATTTATAAAACATGGCTGGACCATTGTAAATTTAGCACTTCTCCCCCTTTGTTTCCCCTAGGCACCCTCTTGGATTGTAAGCTCTTGCGAGCAGGGCCTCACACCTTGTGTCTCCCCCTGTAAGTAGCTTTCACTGGGGGAATGTCTTTCTTTTGTCTGTAATTATACCCTCTACATTGTAAAGTGCTGCAAAATTTGTTGGCGCTATATAAATAAAGATTATTATTATTATAAACAACAACACTGATTTTACATAGGGTATAATGTAAATCAGTTTCCTGCCAGATTGGATGCCGGTTCTGAAACAGATCCAGCACTGAATACGTCCCAGAATCAGGATTCATATCTTACGTGTGAACATATTCTTAAGGTACGTTCAAACGGTGTATAGCAGGGCGTGCTGTGCGCTCTGATATATGCTGGGGGTTTTAGAAGTACGTGCTGGCCAGTCCACACTTCTAAAATGCTGCCCCATTCACTTTCATTTTCCCCAGCGCGTAAGTGCAGGGAAGAAGTGACATGGCTAAACACATGGCTGTACAGTATATACACATCTCACATATACAGTACATACCCTACTCACATGCACACACAATGCCTAGCCCCCTTGTCCCCTCCTTACCTGTCTCCTGTAGTCTGGTGCAGTTGGCATTTGGCAAGAGCTTCCCTTCTCTGATGAGGGCTGAGCATAGGGGAAGTAGTATACAATGTGAGGGAAAGATACAGCCCCAGATACAGAGTGTGCTGGACTGTGAGCAGCGTTCTCATTGGTGAAGCAGCCCCTGCCGACTCCTGCTCTACCAATCAGCGCTGCACTCACTCTGCACTGACACTTGAGGCTGCTACCTACTCTAATCCCCAAGATGCACAGAAATATAGGAGGCAAAGGGTTAACTTCTTCCTCCTCTGTACTCTGCTCTCCCCCCTTACCAAAGCCTCAGGGTTCCTATGGATTATTTTTTCTTGATGTGGCTAAAAAGTGGGGCGGACCGTCCCCCACCCAGAAAAAAGTGGGGGGGACCAGTCCCCTCTGTACCCCCCTAAAGTTACACCTATGCTGAAAACATGTTTGGAGCCAGATTATGGATTAGTCCCACTGCATTGGGCTAATCTGTGTGCAAAAATGCTGCAATATGTATATATAACAGTGAAAGATGTAACAGCATGGCTCAGATTCCTGCCACCAATTACATACCTTATTTTTCTAATGGAAAAATATGTCATTGTGATATACCCCTAGACCAGGGTTGTCAGATTTATTTTCATCATGGGCCACATCAGGATTATGATAGCCCTCAAAGGGCCAAATGTTATCGTAAAATTGTATAAAAGCTAAACACGTGAGCCTCTGTTGCTGTGCCATCGCCGGCCTTGTATTTGACACCGGTGCCCTAGACTAAGGATAAAGTCTACATAAAGTCTTTGTTGTTGAAGAAACCTTTGGTGGTAACTATCATACGTCATAGGACTACAATTACTGCTACAGCTGTGACACTACGCAATGGCCCACATTTACTATGGTGGTTGTGCATGAAAGTGTTGTAAAATGCACCAAAAAGTGGTGAATTTTTGGCTGTGTCACACATTCATGGTCACTTTAGACACTTTTTCCGACCTCTCTGTCAATGTTCTCCCAACCACCAGGACACACAACATTGAACAGTGCTGACATTTTATCCTTGGCACACAACTTTCTTCTAGAGCGATAACCAAGGTCTCTCAGTTCAAGGATCCTGTAGTGATAACTGGCACTTCAATGAACAGGAGGCATCGCACAATCATCCCATACCACTTGGGGCTTTTATGCCCCTTCGCATGTCACAGATTGGAGTTAGGTGCTTTTCCAGGTCTAGTTACAGTTATTATTATTATGACACATCTTTTACACACCACGTCTAGTGTGTACACCATGAAAGCTCCGAAGTATACGCTAAACATATCCATAGAATTAAAAGGCTCTTTTTGGCTAGTATACATCTGTATGCCACAAAAAAGGATAGAATAGCACAGAGGCCTACGTTATTCTATAAAAAGGCATTAAAAAAATGCCATATGTTCTGATTATAATGACATTTATGTATCACATCCTGATTGAGATTTGTAACTGATTTTGTGATGATTGATTACTGCAAATGTAGAAGTAAAGTTTCATCCAGCAATCTGTACGATAAATAAAATCCAAAAATGTATTCAAAAAATATTAAAACCACATGGCGTAAGAGCACAGGGAAAGAAGATACAGAGCTTACGCGTTTCGGGGGACTACCCCTTAGTCATAGTATAACATAATGAGCAGTGACTGGCCTAATATAGAGGAAGTCATTTACAAAAACATAACTCACCTGTGAGAGATCAACGACATGCAAAACCAACTGCCAAATACTATGTGCTTGTAGCCCAAAACAGTATCTGCCATTGCTGACCTGCACCGTACCGTTCATGCATATGAGAACGCCGGCGCATGCGCACATTCAGTAATCCGCCCAATTCGCCACGCAAGCGCACCGAAGTGCGGAGCTGAAGTACGCTGAGCCGGCACCTCAACTTAGGCGGCAACTAACACAGCCGGGCAAGAGGTGGCGCATGTAAATGCATGGACGTACATCTCTAACCCAGAGAGTGAAACATGTATAAAAACAACAATCATAATAACAGAAAATAATTACATGAATAAACCAGAAGTATCTGACAATGAAATACCATAGATGCATGTTCTCAATGATACAAAGAAAAGCATATGGAACTACTACAGATCCTACAGACATGAAAAATAAAACTAATAATAATAAAATATTTCATTTCGAACATTTCGAACCCATTGGACCATAAAGTGTTGAGAGTGATCATCCAATATGCTTCTCTATCTCGGGCAATAGATAAGATTCCCTCCCCGTTTGTTCAGCTGCACTTTTTCAATAGCAAACGCCCAAAAAAAATTATTACTAGACTGATGTGCATTAATGAAATGTCGTGCAACATTGGAAATTGTTCGGTTGCCAGGATTTTGAATGTAGTTGAGATGTTCGCAAACACGAACGTTAAATTTACGTATGGTTGAACCGACATAGTATAAATTGCAATGTGTGCATTCAATGATGTATACTACAGAAGTAGTATTGCAATTTAAATATTGTTTAATGTTATAACATAGACCATGTGACTGAAAGGTCTTAGTGACTTTAGAAAAAGAACATGTTTTACAAGGGTAAGAGTCGCACTTATAATAGCCCTGATGTTGTAACCAAGTGATAGGGGGAGAAGTAGAACAAAAATAATTAGACCCAATGGTATCCCCTATAGTACGTGGACATCTAGCTACCACCCTGCAGCCTTGGGACAGAATATTCCGTAAAATGTCATCTTCAAAAAGCAATGGTAAGTATTTATGAATGATATTTTTAATGGACAAAAAACATGTATTGTAGTCAACTACCATTGTAGGAATTTCAGAATGATTTTTTGCCCGTTTCTGTGGATATAATAAAAACTGACGATTCTTTTTATCAACAATTTTTTGGGCATGTGTAATAACCCAATTCGGATAACCGCGAGCTGATAATCGTTTACATATGTTGCGAGATTCTACCAAAAATTCTTGTTCCGAAGAACAGTTGCGTTTAGCTCTAGTGAGTTCTCCAACTGGAATAGATAAACGTGTATGTTTTGGATGGTGACTTTGATAATGAAGAATGGTATTGCCACTAATAGATTTACGGAAAGTTTTAGTATGAATAAAAGACCCATGAGTACTAGTTAATGTCAGATCAAGGAAGGAAACTTGTGTGGAATGGACATTGGTGGTAAATTTAAGATTCAGGAGATTGTTATTTAGAAATTCAACAAAAGAATCAACTTTATTACTTGGCCCCTTCCAAATAAATATCATTTCACCAATATAGCTGCCATACCACTAGACGTCCAAAAAAAAATGGATTAACATCAGAAAAAATATACATGTGTTCAAACCAAGACATAACTAAATTAGCTAAAGAAGGAGAAAATTTGGCTCCCATAGAAACTTCTCTTAACTGTAAGTAAAAAAAATTATCAAACAGTAAAAAATTGTGAGTCATTAGAAATCTGTCAGAATAAGAAAAATCTGTAAATCAGTAGAAAAATGACTATAAAGGACAAAATGAAAATTGAGAGCCAAAAGAGCGTTGTCCAATGGTATGCGGGTATAGAGAGACTCTACATCACAATAAAGCCATGAGTACTGAGATTGGCACACAATTTTGTCCATGTTTTGTAATACGTCCCTAGTGTCCTGAAGATACCCCAGGACACGACGCACAAGGGGTTGAAGATGAGAGTCTAGCCTTTCACATAATGGCTCAGACAGAGACCCAATGCCAGAGACAATGGGTCTCACAGGAGGAAGATCTAACGATTTATGAACTTTGGGCAAACCATAAACAAATGGAATAACTGGATTTGTAACGTATAACTGTTCGACCTGAACGGAAGAGATTACACCGAACGATTGTCCCTCAATTGTTCTTGAAACAAATTTGTAGGGTTATTATGTAGCCGCTAGTAAGTATTGGGTGTCAGATAGTAATGCTAACATTTGAGACTGATACGGAGTATTTGACAATACAACAATTGATCCCCCTTTGTCCGGCATTTTGAAAGTAAGTTGAGTCATATTTTGTAGCTCAAAAAGAGCTATCTTTTATCTTCTGTGGAAAAATTTGAAGGAGGAGAAAAGGGTAATTGTTGTAGTGTAGACAGATCTCTCATCACAAGATTTTGAAACGTACACATGCAATCAGTGCGGGATTGTAACGGATAATATTGAGAATTTTTGCCTCTATATAAAACAGGCAAAATCCTAGATGCACGGTACGGTGCAGGTCAGCAATGGCGGATGGCGTTTTGGGCATAGTATTTGGCAGTTGGTTTTGAATGTCATTCATCTCTCACAGGTGAGTTATATTTTTGTAAATGACTTCATCTATATTAGGCCATTCACAGCTCATTATGTTTTGCTATGACTAAGTGGTAGTCCCCCAAAACACGTAAGTTCTGTATCATCTTTCCCTGTGCTCTTACGCCATGTGTTTTCAATATTTTTTGAATAAATTTTTGGATTTTATTTATCGTAAAGATTGCTGGATCAAACTTGACTTCTACATGTGTTTGCCTCTTCCGCCTGAAGGGTCCGTGCAGTCCGGATTTGAGTGGTGAGCTGACTTTTTTAATTCACTTTATTACTGCAAATGTATCACGTGTTATGCTTTAATGGAAAAATGTTATAAAAATACAGTTAAACAAAAAAAATGCATATGTTCAACATATATACAGTATATTTTTACAATGGGACCTCATGGGTGATAGATGCCACTTCTTGACATACATTAGAGGCGTCTGTTTGTATATAGTATGTATGTTTGTATATATATAGGTATATAGCCTGTATGTTAAACAGAAGTCAGAAACATGGTGTATACCTAGCTTTAGCCACACCTGCTACCTCCTCAGTTTACCTTAGAAGTTCATATATAACATTTTTGTTGCATTTTTGTTGCTTTTCTCGATTGCATCAAAACCGTCGTACATAGTAAGCAGCTGCATACTAACTGTGCAGCTGCGGGAGAATAGAGCCAGCTATCAGTGGCATCTGGGCTCTCAAGGGAGAAGAAAAAAATCACAGAATAATTGGATATTTGTAACGGAATGAGGTAGTGGATCCGCTGGGCCACCACAAGCGGTGGTAGTAGCCGTACCAGGGAGCGGAGTCTAAGTGGGTCCCGGTTTTCACCAGAGTCCACCGCAAAGCGGGATGGACTTGCTGCGGCGGGATTCCACCAGGTCGCTACCCCTGATACGACTTGCTTGCGGTGGTAGCCGAGGTGCAACGCAGTACCAAATCGACAGGCAAACTCGTAGTCGGGGACGGGCCAAAAGGTCAGGGCAGGCAGCGAAGGTTCGTGGTCAAGAAACGTGAGCCGAAGGGACTGGTACACCGAATTGGCAACTGGAACGTAAAGAAGGCTTCCTCGTATAGGGTAAGGCTCTATGGAATCGGCGGAGTAAAGGAAGAGGTGGAGCCATTATATAGGGTCAGCGGCCAGCAAATCCAATTACCGGCTCGCTGGCCCTTTAAACCTGACGGAGCCGGCGCGCACGCACCCTAGGGAGCGAGAACGCACGCACCGGCCGTCAATCAGCTGAGAAGTAGCAGGAGCGCGGTCAGGTAAGACCGTGCGCCCGTGGGAGCGAGTGTGCCCGCAGACCGCAGCGCCACGCACCCCGGGTGCAGCAGGGACAGGGTGGGCACGAGTGCACCAGCAGCCCGGACCACGGGCTGTGGCACTGCTCGTGACAATATGATTTACTAAAAACCACAAACAAAGGCCATACTTGCAGCTTAATGACTGGACAATATACTAAAATCAATAAGAGGCAATATAAGCCCCTGTGCTACCTATGAACGATATAATAGGTGCAGATAACTAGTGAGCAGTAGCTCACACAAACAACCACAAGGAGGGAAACTGAATGATAAAAACTGCACATTGGAGAAGTACCAGTTCACACCAATATACAAAAAAGCCACAATATCATACGATGGGAGACTTCACAAATGCACAAATACTGATGAGACAACCACTCACTCGCCTACTATGCATGAGGGCGGTGGTTGCTAGTATTATAATTCCAAAGTATCACTGGGGCTTATGTTGCCTCCTACTGGGATTAGTCTATTGTCCAGCTATTGAGCTGTAAGTATGGCCTTTCTTTGTGCTCTCAAGGGAGCAGGCAGAGATGGTTTACTAATGACCTTGCCTTCACAAACATTGAATATGCAGTACTCAATGAGGGATTTATATACATATAAGCAGGGAGCCTCCAGGCTTCCTGCTTCTCAGCCCCTGCATTCATGTGACCACAGGGGCTCGATGACCCATTAGCTGCTGGGTAGTATCAGACCAAGATCTGCTTCTTAAGTTTTGCAAAACTGCCCTCCAGAACTCTTTCTCTGACCTTATAAATAGTACATTATGTAAAATAAATAAAACAAAATAAAAACACAAAAAACAAATGACAGCCCAAATAGTAACTTTTACCCCACCCCCGACAACACTAACATTTTATATTGCCTTCATATATTTGGCCAGATCCATTCTCTGCTGTTAACATAAGTATTTGATACACTGCCAATTTTGCAAGTTTTCCCACCTACAAAGAATATAGAGGTCTGTAATTTGTATCGTTGGTACACTTCAACTGTGAGAGACAGAATCTATAAAAAAAATCCAGAAAATCACATTGTATGATTTATAATTAATTTGCATTTTATTGCATGAAATAAGTATTGGATCACCTACCAACCAGCAAGAATTCTAGCCCTCAAAGACCTGTTAGTTTTTCTTTAAGAAGCCTTCCTGCTATTCACTCATTACCTGTATTAATTTCACCTTTTTGAACTCGTTACCTGTATAAAAGACACCTGTTCACACACTCAATCAATCACACTTCAACCTGTCCACCATTGTCAAGACCAAAGAGCTACAGGACAATAGGCAAGCAGTTTGGTGAGAAGGCAACAACTGTTGGCGCAATTATTAGAAAATGGAAGAAACACAAGACGACTGTCAATGTTTCTCGGTTTGGGGCTTCATGCAAGATCTCACCTCGTGGGGTAAGGATGATTCTGAGAAAAGTCAGGAATCAGCCCAGAACTACACAGGAGGACCTGGTCAATGATCTGAATAGAGTTGGGACCACAATCTAAAAGATTAAAATCCTGGCCAGAGTAAACACTCCTGGTTTCCTCTCAGATCCTATTCAACTACAGAAAGGGACACGACAGGGATGCCCGCTTTCCCCATTACTATTTAATATTGCACTGGAACCAGTCATTAGATATTTAGTCTCTTCCGATATCTTTGAGGGAATAAAAGTGGACAGAGAGGAGGTCAAGTTATGCTGCTTTGCAGATGACATGATGCTTTTCCTGAATTCACCAAAGGATCATCTGGGTAAGGTAATTGCATTTCTGAATCAAGTGGGACCCCTTAGTGGGTATAAAATCAACATATCTAAAAGTCAGCTGCTTTTTTTAGGGGACCATGGAGAAGGGGTACAGTTAAGAGAGGAGGTTCAGGTGGTCTCTTCCTCCTTGACATATTTGGGGATAAGAATAGGAAGAAAGAACTCTTATTTATATCAACTGAACTATAGGCCCTTGATAGATAAAATACTAGGAGAGTTGAAAAGGTGGAGTACATTACCGTTATCATTATTTGGTAGGGCGCAGCTGATAAAAATGATAAGCTTTGCACGTCTGTTGTATCCCTTGCAAAATTTGCCAATTCTTCTGAAACATACGGATGTAAACAGGTTACAATCCGCATTTGTAAAATTTTTGTGGAATTCCAAGAGGCCTAGGATTTCCTATAAAAAGCTTAGTTTGTCCAAGTTGGACGGGGGTTTGAACCTACCCAACATTAGAATGTATAATTTAGCGGCGTTGGTGCGCCATGTGAGGGACTGGCTAAACGAGAGCAATAGCTTCTCTAACTTACACCTTGAACGGCAGCTGGCTTGCCCGGAGAACCTGGTTGCGCTCTTACATACCCCAGTTAGGGATCTTCCCCCGCATGTTAAAAAGAGTGTGGTGCTCAGAGACACAATTGCCACATGGAAGCATGTCAGGAAGCTGTTCACTTTGCCGGTGCATCTCTCAAAATATGCTCCCATCTGGGAATTGCCCACATTTCCGGCAGGAAGGGAAAATAAGTTTTTCGAAGAATGGAGAAGTAAAAATATAAGATCGATAGGAGACCTAATCAATGAGCAGGATAATAGGTTCATGACGTGGCAAGAAATGAAAGAGAAATACGGTTTCAGGGAGGGACAAGTCTTCCAATTCTGGCAAGTGATGGCCTTTTGTAAGTCTAAGATTAAAAATTTAGCGGCAGCAGAGACGCCAGGCATATTTGATGATCTGGTAAAGGGTCAGGATCGCTGTGGTTCCCTGTCATGATTTACAGGAGATTAGGTGACAGAGTGCTAGCACCAATTAAGGAATCCTGTTTTCGTTCGTGGGAAAGGGAGCTGAGAGACCCCGAGATCCAGCAAAAAATCAGAGTAGGGTGGGGGAAAATTAGAGCTTCTATTATTAACGAAAACTGGAGGGAAATGTTCTTCCGCTTGGCTCACAAAGCCACTTACGCGTTTAATCTTCCGTTAAGAAATGCCCCAGCGCACTATCTCAGGGAATGTCCCAAATGTAAGCTACAGAAGGCAGACCTGTTACATGGCATATGGCATTGCCCGAAGCTAAAGAAATATTGGGATGAAATTCTTTTGCTGATTAGAGAGGTGTGGAATGTGGAGGTGCGGAGTGATCCTATAAGCACGATTTTCCATTATATCCTTGCAAACGACAACAGGACGGGAGAGACTCCTGCCTTATTAAATCACAAGGGGGTGCACACGTTATTACTGGTTGCAAAGAAGTGTATCCTAAGACATTGGTTGGAGGAGAGTGTCCCGACAAAGGATGAAGCTATCCTTTTGATCAAGAGATTGCTAACCATAGATAGGATTGAGGCGGAAACAAATAAGAACTCTTTATCTGAGAAGTTCTTTAAAAAGTGGAAGAGTTTTATAGTTAAAACTTTTTCAGATGAAGAGGTAGGGGCGCTGATGGATCACTTTCGCACTTCTGATTACTACCTCAGGGAAAAGTTGGCTGGTTCCTTGGGCAGACTAGAGGTAGGGGACGATACATGACCAGGGAAAGTCTGGGTTGGCTAAGATAGGGAAGAAAGGTTACAAGAGAGGAATTCCCACACTGGGTAGGTGATCTTATCATTTGATTATTCCTTGATGAGGAAAGGGTGGTTTCATAAAAAATTTTGGTGATAGATTTTTCCATTTCCAGGGTGGCTGGTGGGTGGTAGGGGAGGGGCTTTATAGGGATTATTTAAGTTTGGCTCGGTTTATCTTTTATGGATGTTATTATAATTAAATGGAGAAGTTTAAGTGTTAACAGAGCATTTAAATGTTACATATTGAAGTTTTATCTATATATTGCGATGTGATTGTTTGTAAAGGATGATATCTTTTCTTCTCAATAAAAATCATTGTTTAAAAAAAAAAAAAAAATCCTGCAGGGCACGCAAGGTCACCCTGCTCTTACCAACACATGCCCAGGCCCGTTTAAAGTTCACCAATGACCAGTCAGATGAAACCAGAATAGAACTTTTTGATATCAACTCCACTCACTGTGTTTGAAGGAAGAAGATAAGTTCAACCCAAAGAACAGCGTCCCAACCGTGAAGCATGGGAATGGAAACATCATACTTTGGAGGTGCATTTCTGCAAAAGGGACAATACGGCTGCACTGTATTGGAGGGATTATGAATGGGGCCATGTATCACGAGATTTTGGCCAACAACCTTCTTCTCTCAGTAACAGCATTGAAGATGAGTTGTTGCTGGGTCTTCCAGCATGACCCTAAACACACAGCCAGGTCAACTGAGGTGTGGCTCCATAAGAAGCATTGAAAGGTCCTCCAGACCTGAACCCAATCGAAAATTTTTGTCCTCCTTAACCCCTATCTCGCCACAGGGATTTTTGCTTATGCTGTGTTAGTTTTTCCAACTCGCCTTCCAAGAGCCAGAACTTTGTTATTTTTCCATCTACAAAGTCATATCAGGGCTTGTTTTCTTGTGAGACAAGATGTGCTTTTTGATTATACAATTTACTATACCATAATATGTACTGAAAACAAAAAAAAAATCTTTGTGGAATGGAACATAAAAAAAAATCAACCACACTGTGCCCTTTTTGGAGGGTTTAATTTTTATGGAGTTCACTATTTAGTACAAATGACGTGTTAGCTGTATTCTGCCGATTGGTAAGATACTGGTGATCCCACATTTTTAGAATTTTAGTTATTTGTTTACTACTTTTAAATAAATAAAAGCATTTTATTCTTTAAATTGTTTTGCATTGCCATTTTCTAAGATCAATCTTTTTTTTATTTTTTTATCTACGGACTTGAGTGAGGGTTCATTTTTGTAGGCTGAAGTGTTGTTTTTATTGCTAGTGTTTTATTCTATGGTGGTCACTGTAGATGATAAATAATGTTATATTTTAATAGTTCGAACTTTTACAGATGCATTAATACCAATTATGTTTAACTTTTTATTTTTCTTATTTGTACAATGGCAAATTGCTTTGAATGTGTAGATTTTTTTAAGTGTTTAAAACTTTTTTTTTATTTACTTGTCCATTTAGTTCCTCTAGAGCAGGGGTCCCCAACTCCAGTCTTCACGTGCCACCAACAGGTCATGTTTTCTGACTTTCCTTAGCAGTGCACAGGTGATTTAATTATGGTCAGTGCATTCTGTGGGATGTCCTGAAAACACGACCTGTTTGTGGGCCTTGAGGACTGGAGTTGGGAAACACTGCTCTAGAGTACTTGACCACTAGGGAGTGCGATCACTTGTACCTGCTACTTCAATAAATTAGTACTGAAGAATAGTGTTCTAATATGGCTCTCCTATTACACATTGCTTATGATAGGTTGTAATAGGAGTAGTAACATGACAGCCATGGAGGCTTTCACTAAAGGGGTTTTCTCACTAGAATAATTAGCTTTCAACATGTAGGGACTTTTTCCAAATACATTTTTCTTTTGATATTGCCCTGGGGAGGAGATAATAGAGATTTTATTTGCTCTGAATGCACACAAGTGTCTTTAGGTTACCGTCCAAAGCTCCCTTTCTGATTCGACAGAGAGCAGGGAGTGAGTCTGTCAGCTTCCTTCAATCAGACTGTTCCGCTGGCTGATGTTAATTTACTGGTCCAGCTGTGCTAGTGTCTAGCCTGGCCAATGTTGTGGATGGTACTAGTCAGGCTGGGGTTCATAGTAATCTTGGTAATTGTAATACCACATGGGTTACTCATGCAGATATTCAGAGGAGTGAGTCGACTGTTGAAGCTTCTATGTGTAGTGAGGTTGGTAATGGTACTGTGGTGGCTCACCCACCGGTGGTTGCTGAGGTTTGTCTCAAACATTTGAATTGTCTCTTCTGAGTTTACATTTATCCTCTTCTGTTAAGAAGAAAGTCTGAAAGAATGATTATATTGATATGTTTTCCCTTCTGTCATCCTATAAAGAACACCAGTTGGGGAAACAAAAGGAGAAGAATGATTATAAAAGAAAACCTTCAGTGACGAGAACTTTCCATAATTAGCTACAAGAATTCTGTGTATTTTCTTCGATTTTAGGTAAGAAAGTGTCTGAACTCTGTTCAGAACTTTTTCAATATGTCAATATGGTTTTAGAGGCAGACCACAACTTTGGCAGCTTTGCTTGCTGTATTTATGATTCAATCTTTCATCAGAAACTGGCAGCACATCCCTCTGTGAAGTGGTGTTAGTAAGATCTGGGATTATGGATCAATTTGATGATTATAGTGAGGCTGCTTCTTCTGGCTGGCTTCTGAAAAAGAATGTATTTTGCTTATAATGAATCCAGGTTTTAGTGGTTTAACAACTGCAAATACCATCATGAATGTGCACATTGTGGTGGAACTCTCAAATACCATCATGAATGTGCAAATTGTAGTGGAGCCCACACATACCATCATGAATGTGCACAGTGTGGTGGAACTTTCAAATACCATCATGAATGTGCAAATTGTAGTGGAGCCCACACATACCATCATGAATGTGCACATTGTGGTGGAACTCTCAAATACCATCATGAATGTGCAAATTGTAGTGGAGCCCATACATACCATCATGAATGTGTACATTGCTGTAGATATTGATTATGGACCATAGATAGTATCTTAAAGGGGTGTTATCGTTTGAGCTGTTTGGGCTGTTCAGCTAATTTTCTCAGATTGAGTTTGAAATCCAGAGGCGTGTCTCTCCTCTCAGCAGGCGTGTCTCTCCTCCCAGGAGGCGTGTCTCTCCTCACTGAAGAACTGTGACATCATCATTTTGTATGAAGCAGGGGATGCAGAAGGTTGTCTGGATATAACAGCTCTGTAGCCTCCTGCATCCTTCTTATGTCTGCAGCCTTGAGGCTCCAAACACCAGCAAGCACCTGTCATATATCTTAGTTTACACACAAATTACGCTGAAAGCCAGCAGCTTTAACTTCTAGTGGTGTTCACCCAAATTGTACTGACAACAGGCAGAGACCTTTACTCAACTACAAGGACAAATGTCAGCTTCAAGTAAAGAGCTCTGCTTCCTGTCAGTGACATGTGAGTGAAAACAATGGGGGGAGAAGCAAATCAGCTTTGAGAGAAGGCCCTGCTCAGCTTGTAACTAACTTGGGCTATTGGTGCAGCGGTAGAGCAGTGAGCAGTGATAGAGTATTGCTTTTACAACGAAGGGGTTTAGAGTTCTAGTCCCCTCACAGAGTATATTTTCCCCCCCCTAAATTCTACACATATGTAGAGAGACCTAAAATGTATATGTCAATCTCTATAAGGATATATATACACATACATAGCTCCCCTATATCATGTCTCATCCCCCAGAATATATGCATTGTATCACATATGTTGGAAGTGCTTGGTGTGACTACTGTGACAATGGGACACTATATAGGGGAGCTTTGTGTGTGTATATGAATAAAATTATAGATGTCTACATATATATTTTCATATCTTTACATGTGTACAATTTATAAAAGAAAAAAAAAATACTGATGAGACTTGAACTCCTAACCTTTATCTTGCAGAGTGGATCAGCTAAGCACTGCACTGTACAAGCAGCTTATGCAGACACAGTGTTGAATCCTTATGTTATACACTACAAATGATGACATCATAAGGAGGTGGGGCTTGCATTAGCCCTGAGGAACAGAACGCCCTATTTTCAAAGTAGCAGCTTAAGGACTGGACCTGTGAGGAGGTGAAACAACCTCTTGGCAAAAGCCCTTTAAACAGGCAGTCATTGCCCAGATCATCACCATAGAGCTGGGAGATGTACATAGAGCCAGCAGACCTTGGTTTCACTATCAATTTTAACAGCTCAGAGGGGAGTAAACACAGAGTGTGCAGGCAGCCAATCACAGCGCAGGGGGCGTGGCCGGGGCGTTTTCTGTCTAGGGGCGTATCCCAACAGGCTGAATGAAATGTCAGCCAGTCAATCACAGTGCAGGGGGCGTGTCTAGGGAAAATCAAAAGGGAGAAACCAGCAGAAACGGGAATACAGTTTTACAGAAAAATTGAAATCTGCAAAACCCAATTTTGACTGGGGTTTTAAATGCACCCCAATTTTTACAAAAGGGCTTTTTTTTTAAACGGGTCCCCTTTAACCCTGAGACATGATTCTTTGTAAGAAAAAACCCCCTTTAACCCCTTTAAAAAAACCCAGCCTTTTTTTGCCCCCCCCCTTTTTCGACACAGCCCTATTTTTTGAAAATCTGCCCCATGTGTAAATTTTATATGAGAAAAACCCTTTTTGACACTTTTAAACCTATCCAGTGTTTCCCAAAGGACTGTTTTCTGTGACACATTGGGGGCTTTAAGTTAGTAAAAAATTTTTTTATCCAAACAATCCTTGCTTTTTGGTAAAAATATCAAAATTTCATAAAATTTTGGAAAAATTTGAAATTTTTTGAAAGTTGCAAAATTTCTGCGTGCAAAACAGAAAATTTAAAATTCCCCCCAAAATAGTTTAAAAAATACCCAATCTACCAAATTTTAAACTTAGGTTGGCATCATTTTTAAATGTCTTTTTTTTTTTTTTACGACATTAGACGGGCTTTGAAATTTAGTAGTCATTTTTCACCTTTTCCAAAAGAAATTTTTTGTAAAATTTTTTTTTGGGACCCAAAATCCAAATTTTTGACGTGGGCCCCCCCTTTTAGGGGCTGCAAAGTAAGAACCCCCCATAAAAAAATGCCAACTAAGGGAAAATAACCCCCTTAAAAATTTTTACAACATAAATTTAGGAAGTTTGATAACCCTTTAAAATATTTTACAGAAATTAAAGCAAAGTGGAGGTGAAAATTTAAAAATTTTTCCCTTTTTTTTCAGATTTTCAAAATTTAAACCATTATTAAATGGAAACGGGAAATATTACTAGGTTTAAATTTAACAAATATCCCAAAATTTTCCCCCCGGGCCTTTCCCGTTTTTCAGGGATATCCCCAATTTTGGCCCCCCTTTTGGGATTATTTGGTCAACCCTAAGCCCCAGAATAGGAGGAGCAACCCCTTTTTTAAAAAAAAATCTGGGGGTTTATTTTTCAATACGTTTTATTTAGGGGCCATTTCAGGTTTGGGGACACCCAAAAGGTCTAAAACTTTAATAAACACCCCTAAATAAACCCCATTTTTGGGAAAAATTTCACCCCTTAAGGAATATTCCAGGGGGGCCCCTTTTAGTATATAGAACCCCCCCCGGTGATTCAAAAATTTTTTTTTCAAAAAAGGTGTGAAAATTAAAAACCATTTTTTTCCCAAAATATTGCAAATTGGCTTAAAAAGTTTCATCTTTTTACAAGGAATTGGGAAAAAGAAAACCCCAAAACTTTGTTAAGCCCAAATTTTTTCCAAGTTTTGGGAATACCCACATGTGGGTGTTAAAAATGCTGTTTGGGCGCATGGCAGAGCGTATAAGGGGGGGGGCCTAAATTTTTGCTTTTTAAAAACAGATTTTGGTTTGGGGGCCCTGTCGCATTTGCAAAGCCCCCCCAAAAATTTCAGAACAGGGGAAACCTTCCAGAAGGGGGCGGCCCCATTTTGGATTTTAAAACCCTTTGGGAAACTCATCTAGGGTGATTCTGCATTTTAAACCCACAGGGGTTTTCCCTAGTTTTTTTTTTTAAACATTGGGCAATGAAAATGGGGGGGAAAACCGTTCGGTTTATTGTTTTTTGATTTTCAATTTTTCGGGATTCGCCTGCCCGTGTAAATTTATTTGATAATTTTTCTATGGGGGGCGGTTTCAAATTTCAATAATTTTAGGGTTTGAAAATATTTTGGGTTTTTTTTCTTTTTTCACAGAAGAAAAACTTTTATAAAAAATTGCGTTTTTGTTTTCCTATTCTGACCCGAAATTTAAATTTTTTTATTTTGGGTGGGGTTTTCAAGCTGTTTTTGGGTTGTTTTTTGCGGGAAAGAGTTGAAATTTTTATTTGGGGCCTTATGGGGGTTTAAAATGAGGGTTTGTTTTACTTTTTTTTTAAGGGGTTTTTTTGGAAAAGGTTTTTAACCCCAAAAAACAGCAAATTCCCTTTGGGAAATGTTTTTTATTTTTATTTTTTTTACGGTTTAAAATGTCGGAAAAAATATGAAAATGGGAGGGTTTACTCACAGGTCAATTTTCGAATTACACTGTTTCCCAAAATTTTTTATTTTTTTTATGGGTTTTTCTGCTTTTATACAATTAAAAAAAAACCTTTTTAATTTTAACCAGGAAAATACGTTTTTTTCATCAAAATAGTCCCGAGAGCCAAAAACTTTTAAATTTTTCTCTTCTTGGGGCTGTGTAGGGGAATTTTTTTTTTGGGGAGAGAAGTTTTACGTTTTTTTTTAGTATCATTTTTGGGGGGGGCAAAAAACTTTTTGATCGTTTTAAAATTTCCATTTTTTTGGGGGCCAAAGGGGGAAAAAATACTGCAATCCTAGTAGTTTTTTTTTTTATTTTTAACAGGGCTCACCCTGCAAATATCCGTGTTTAAATTAAACCCTTTTTCCTTTTGGGTCGGGTTAAAGATTATTGGGGATACCCTATTTTTATAGTTTTTTTTAGTTGAAAACCCCTTTAAAAAAAAAAAAAAATGTGTTTTTTTGTGTAAAACAATTTTAAGCAAACGCTATTTTCTGAAAAAGTTTTAGTTTTTTTTTTTTTCCTTTTAAAGGTTTTTAAATGGGCCCTTTTTTTTTGCGGGGATAAAATGAAAGTTTTAAATTTGGGACTTCATTGCCATTTTTAGGGGTTTTTTTATCGCTTTTTATTCCCTTTTAGTGGGTGCGGGTGAAACAATTTAAACTTAATTCTGTGAATTGGTTTTTTTTGTTTTTTTTTTTTACGGGTTCCCACCGGGGGGGGGTTAAGGGTTTTAAATTAAAATGACAGATTTATAGGGCAGGGCGCTACGCATGCCCGGGCGATACCTAATATTGGGTTTCTTTTTTTTTTTTCTATTTTTTTTGGGGAAATTTGGGGTTTTGGTTTAAAAGGGGAAAAAGGGGGGTGTACGTTAAATTTTTTTTTTATTTTTCGTGTTTGGGGTTTTTCTCTTTTTTTTCCTTTTTTCCCTTTTTTTTTTTTACATTTCCCCAAAAGGGGATTTGAATGAGAAAATCTTTAGTCCCCTTTATTCAATTTGGAAAACAAAGCCAAAAACTTGTTGCTATGCACTGGGTTTCCCATGACAAAAATGTCGGGCATGATGCTTTGGGGCCCTCCCACCCGGACACGGCCGGGGGAAAACGTTAAAATCACAGACAACCTTGGGAAGGATTTTTCTGTCTTTAGTGCTGTCCCGTTCCGAAGGAGGGACCCGCACGGATCGCCCCTCCGTGCGCTGCTTTCCCGCCGAAATAGGGCGCAAGGGGGAGCGATCCCTCCTGCGGGCTCTCTTGTTAAATTTGGGCCCCATCGTCGCGATAATTAAGGGGGGGTTAAAAACCCCCCCCCCCCCGGAGCATCCGGGGTCGGGGGCCCAGCTGGGGGGGTTTTCAGCTGGAAAAAACAGCTGACACCCCGCGCCGATCGCGGGGAACCCGCTTTAGATTTTGCGCGATCCCCCAGGACGTATTTCCCTTCTTTTTAGGTGCGTGAACCCCCAAAAGAAACCCGGACGTATGGATCGCCCAAAGGTGGAAGGGGGTTTAAACATACACACGTTAAACGGAACCCGAAAAGGGTTCTCCGAGAAAACCCCGAATATTTCTAAGTGAACAAAAGAAAAACTCCAAACCCCACACACTGTTTTTTTTTTTCATCAATAATAATTTTCTTTTTTACGATTTTCCCCCGGGGGGTTTTCGTTTAAATGACCCCATTTTTGAAAGAAGGGAAAAACAACCCCCGAAAAAGTCCACTGGGCCCTTTTGGGTTCCCCGTTTGGGGAAATTTTGGGATTCCCGAGTCGCAGCCCGTGGGTTTCCCCTTACCCGTTACTCTAAAGGAGGACTTTCTAGGTGAATGAAGCTAAGCCCAATTATCTATGAAAAAATTTTTAAAAAACTAACCCTTTTTGTTTCATAAAAAACCCTCACAGGTTTTTTTCTCCGTATCTGGGATATAAATTTTTGGATATACCCTGAAAGCTTGGGGAACATAACAATTTGGGGTAAAAAGAAAATTTTTATTGATG